>VXCM01006266.1:0-48896 GCA_014773175.1 Lucifuga dentata
CTTGAGGCTGCACTGTAAAATGTGAAAAGTTGATCTTACTTTAAAAAAATCTAGGAAATCAACTGTCTTGAAAAGGGTAAGTAAATATAACTATATAGTCTTAAGTTCAAGTAGACAGAGTAAACATAACTTGTCATATTTTACAGTGTGCACAGCAGCTTGGATATGTAGACAGTAATTTATCTAACTTTATTTGTTAATGTTAGTTCCTCTTGTAATGCTAGCTAAGCTAGTTTACTAGCTAGGTAGAAAGTTAGCCAAAACAGCGGTACTGAATATATTTGATTGCTGATACAGTTACTACACTGTAAAATGTGACAAGTTGATCTTACTTTAAAAAATGTAGGAAACAGATTGCCTTGAAAAAGGTAAGTAAATATAACTATTAGTCTATTAGTCTATGTTATGTTTACTTTATGTCTACTTAAACTTAAGACTATATAGTTATATTTCATTAGCCTTTTCAAGACAATTGCTTTCCTAGATTTTTTTTTTAAGTAAGATCAACTTATCAAGTTTTACAGTGTAGCTTTTAGCTGTGATGTCAGACTTCACTGTCGCCTATACAAAGAATTTTCTCTCTGGGACAGAACAAATGCGAAAAACCTACATTTGACCTGGGAGGTTTTGTGTGCAGGTTTCCATGCAGATTATATTGTGGAAATCTACAATGCAATTCTGGAACACACATGCCTTTATGGTTGTGCAAGGTTAGGAGTGACTGCTCAGTTTGCAATACAAAATTAAAATGCCGAGCTCATTGGACCACTCACCACTTATCATGTAAAAGCACCCTAAATGCCAAAAATGTAAGTTTAATGTCTGACTTAATCCAACTAGCTACTCACAACACAACACTGCATCCACTTGAAAACAACAGCAGCACTACATCTGACATGATACATCCTAACTGAGACAAAACACTTCTAATAACTCAGGACTGTGCTTGAATGCTGCTGGCCTTGTAGAGAAAAAATACAAAAGACTCCACGCTCTAAGAGAAAAGAGCTCTTCATCATTTAATGGAATGACCTTGCATTTCAGTAACAACTCTGCCGCTATATAGAGTCCTTGCTGTAGAAGAAACAAGAAATTTATCACTGAGTATGGCAAGACGGTGGAAGTGCTTGCAGCAAATATTCAAACAGCAGGCTGCCTCCTTCATCTTTAGTGCATATTGTGCTTGAAACGGTTTCTTCAAGTTTTGAGGAGGCAAACAGAGTTATCACACAGTGTATCCTTGTAATTAGAGTTTTTCTGCTGTAGCATTGAGAGTGGTCTTAACAGGAGAGCAGGCTGAAGGACAAACCCACCCTTAATTATTAATCAAAGTATAGTAGGGTAATACTGAGGGTGGGAGAGGGCATGCGTCCTGACAAATAAAGGAAATGAAAAAAGCAATGCAGAAGATTTCATCCCGTTAGAAGAAACTCAGCTTGTTACGCTGTCCTTAATTTTGGGGACACTTTGGGAAAAACTTAGTGATCTTCTCTCCTCCTCTAAAGCTGATATTAGCCTCACTGACATATTCTCTGGGGAGGGAATCTCACAGCTAACCAGAAGACCAGACAAAGCCAATTTTCATCATTAGAGAAAGAAGCCAGAGTACAGCTAACGCAGTCGACAGAGCTAAAGCTTCTCCAGCCCATTAGAGTACAGAGTGGCACATCTCTGTCATATTAGACAATCCCTGGAGATGACTGAAAACAAGGCAACCCCTGCCCTCCACACACACCATAATTAACCCACAGGGGAGGATAGATTGTGGAGTGAGAGAGTNCCCCTGCCCTCCACACACACCATAATTAACCCACAGGGGAGGATAGATTGTGGAGTGAGAGAGTGGAGAGAGGTAGGAGCAGAGTGGGAGAATTTGAGGAGAGAGAGAGAAATGTGAAAGAGAGTGTGAGGACAAATAAATAAGAGCGAGAGAGATGTGAGCAGCTGTTGTGTCACTATAATGGAAGCCTCAGTGTTTCCATCTTTGTTGCAAATCTGTAATTACTTAAAAGTCCTACTGAGGAGGCCGGTAATCTACAACACAAAAATGGAATGAATACTGCTGTATTTAGAAGCGGCAGAAGAATAAATATACTCAATATTCCATTAACATCTCAGTTCAGAGAAAGGACATGAAAACTGAATGATTACAGTAAACTACTGACAGACTGAAGTTTGTGTGTCCACACGTGTGGAACAGTTTCTATATGCTTCTATTGGGATTTGACTAATTACATTACAATGAAAGTACATTCATGTCATTTTTAATCTGCTTGTTCTGAATCAGAGACTGAATTACTTGTTTCAGTTTGGTTTCACACAGGAAATAAATTCAAGCAAATCATATAAGCAAAAGCCATGTGAGAATACAGGCAGTCCCTGACTTACGAACATCCGGCTTACGAACGGACCGCCATAAAGCCTATTAAATTAAAAATTCGAGTTACATACAATGATTCGCAATAATGAACGGCGCACTACTGTACAATGCCTCTTCTAATGTGAAAGACATCAATAAGAGTGAGAGTAAGTGTTAACCTACATGTTTTTTTTTTTTTTTATATCCCCACATACACACATTATTATGTTTATGATGTTTTAGGATATCTGGAAGTGTTTCTTTAACATTTCTCATGCACAGAAAGGTAAAATATATATGCTTTGTATATACACTAGATACGCACCTAAGTAAAATACGCTAGATATGCACCTTATGTAACTGTTCTGACTTACGTACAAATCCGACATGAACAGCCGTGGGAAAGGAGCTCGTTTGTAACCAGGGACTGCCTGTATTTGTTCAGCTCATCGGTCAGAAATGTCCAGGGTCAGATTGGGATCCTAGATGAAAATGCTAATGATGCCGGAGGTGAATAAGTCCGTAATTGTCCGCTGTTTCTCCATGTCAACCTTTCTCTTTTTAGAATCCAGTTTTTGTCTAAGCGCAAGAAAATTATGAAAAAAAAAATTATGTTTGCTCAGTTTAAGTTAATTTTAATTATATTATAATTATAATTATATTATACAGTCCCGCCTCTCCCCCGATGGCCAGTCCAACCCTGGGCAGAGGTGAGAACACAGGAAGAAGTTCATGTGTTCCAGGGAAGCAATTACAACCTGGAACAGCCACAGAACTGGAATATGTTCCTAGTCTTATTATCATTCTTATCATCTTGCCATCATTTTGGCCATATACTAAGCAAACCTATGCAGCAGAATGTCAAATCTAAATGAACCTGACAATGGGAGTAATTCATGAAACACAGTGCCAGATTTAATGTGCCAATAAGGGCAGATATTGTCACGCAGCCATGTTCCATTATTCATAAACCTCCATTACTGGTATCTTTGTCTCAAAAGAGGAATTATTACAGTAAATAAAGAACTACTACTACTACTACTACTACTACTAACAACAGTGATTATTAATGATTATTATGCTTATTAGATGACANACTACTACTACTACTACTACTACTAACAACAGTGATTATTAATGATTATTATGCTTATTAGATGACACGCTGCGAAATACTGACCATCATTGGGATCCAGGATCTCTACTGTTGCTGCAGCTGGGAATTCCATCACTCCCATTACCGGCTCCGACAGCAGGATCTGGAAGGTCTCTGCCTGCTCGTACTTCCCATCGGTCAGCAGCCGAACTCGCCAGGTCGCCCGGGTCTGTCCTGGGTTGAACTGGACCTGCCTTTGGGACTTCCCTTTAAAATCCTCATCTTTCTTTGCGCTACCATCCTGGGTGCCAATGCCTACAATCAGAGGCCGAGATGGAAAAGAAGAAAAGGAAAGACAGACAGATGGGGGGGAAAAGACAGACAGGAAGAAGTGAAGACGAAAGAAAGTGGCCATGAAAAGGTGACAGGCAGGAGAGAGAAACAGATGAGAAACAGATTAGATATTCACACACTTTAATGTGGTTCAGGCAGTGGTGAGAAAAAAAAGTGTTGCATCTTTTTTTTTTCCTCTCTCTCACTGATCACTGTGTGAATGTGTGAAATGAATTTGTGACTGAAGTGTTTAAATGAGCACATTCCAACTTACTGAAACAGATTAGCTAGCACGGTTGTTTCCCTAGGGCAAGGTGTGTGTGCATATGTGTGTATGCATGTGTCATCCCCTCTCCTCCTTGAATGCCTCCAATTTCATTTGTAATAGATCTTTCATGTGAATCCACTTTACAATAATAATCCATCTTCCATTCATGCTCATTGATGCACATCTTCAAAGCACGAGAGCTGACTGGTGCCACTGGGTTTCACATCAAACGCACATCAAGGAAACTCAGGTGGCACAAGCCAAACAATAATTATTACAATCAGAAATATTCATATTCCTTTGTCTAAATTCACAATGCCGCATAAGAACAAGAAGACAAGCAGCACTATTTCAGGTTGATGTATGCAGCAGTAAATACAAAGGATTTCTTTTTTTTTTCCCTGATGCTCAAAGCCTGCACAAGTACAGATAAAGATGGTGACAACCACATGCAGATGATATAGCACAGCCACATCTGAGCGTGGGGGAATCATATGCAAAATCTAAGCTGAGAACAATCACACAGGAATATACACTTGCACAGTCACGCTCACTCATGATGCTATAAATATGAAAACCTATATGCAATCCAGAGCCCTCAAAGTAGCAAGGAAAATTGTGGCTGAAACACTTAAAATAGTTTTTGGTGATATGCCCTGTAGTTCTGGGTTTGTTTTGATGGGCTTCCAAACACCAAAAATTCAAGGTTTACAAGGCTTTTCCTTTCATGTCACTGTTAAACTTAAAGGACTATACCGGCCATTTTGCATGTTTGAGTCTGATATATTCAATTTTCATACATAAGGTTACTGACAATCATTTCCCAAAGGATAAAACTGTATTTCAGCTTTCCTGATATTTTGCAAAATTTCTTAATCTTTCAAAATCAAATATTCAAGTGATACACCCACCTTAAAAATCCATGTTAATAGATACGCAGCCTTATGAAGTCATGATCGTTTAAATTTTAAGATAAACGCAGGTCTTCTTTTGGGACTATATTCCCCGGTGGAGACATACATTCACTCCACGTTTTTATTGTGCTTAAATGCTAAAATTACGTAACTTCAAAAAGAACCTGAATACATGTCTTGTTCGTGATGATGGATTACCTATCCCAAGAACATTTCAAATATCAACAAGTTGATTTTAATANTTGTTCGTGATGATGGATTACCTATCCCAAGAACATTTCAAATATCAACAAGTTGATTTTAATAGCATATTAGAATGAACTGAAACCAACAGAGGTCTGGAAAGTAAGACATTTTTTTTCTGATTCACCGTTCCAGTAGTATGCTTTGGGAAATGATTGTCAGTAATGTTACGTGTATGAAAATTGAATATGTTAGGCTCAAACATGAAAAATGGTCGGTACGGTCCTTTAAGGAGCAACTTAACCCACCTGTTTTAGCTTGACCATGCCTCCGTCACATATTAAATAAATGGCTTTAAGCCGTGGGAAAAAAGGGGATGAGCAACTATGCATCAACCTCCATAAGAACATAGTTTTATATGCCTTAATAGAGAGGCGTGGCCCAAATCAAAGCAAAAGTGACATGACACGTACACTAGGGATGTGTAGCGCATGGCAATGTCACAGATTGTCTTGTTTCGTTTTGACATCTGGAGGGCAGCTACATCGTGATTTTCAGTGAAGAAAAGGAACCTTTACAATGAACGCTTCAGATTGGCTGCAGAATCAATGGAGAGCATTAATAAGTGGATGTGAATTTGCTGTTAAGTTGCTCTTTAAAGAGAGCATTTTATTTACAAATAGGAGCAACAATCAACTACAATTCAATGCTGCCACAGTTCGCATTTTACCACATTTGTACTTAGCACAGCATTAAACACCCTCTTTCACTGCATTTTTTCTAAAGCACCTTGCATGACACACACCAAGGCATTGCTATTTCTCTACTTCTTTTCCTGAAATAACGCATGCTGTTACTATTGCTCTCTTTATCTGCATAGCATACAGCAGAACCTACGCTTCTGGAGCTTGTTGAATGTCAATCTGGGAAATAAATGATTTAAGTTCAGTAAGGACAACTCATAATGGGTTAGCCAGGAACACATAATGCTCCTATATTGCTTTAAAACACATCTAAGCAGGTAGAGCAATAAGACTCTAATGGCACCACACTGCAGCAGCAGCAGGAGTAGCAGCTTAATAATGAACTAAAGAGTGAAAATGTGTTGTTTTAAATTGCTTGTTTTTTTGGTGATGACTAATGATTGGTTCACTTCTTTGGTACTGAATGGTCCAATTAGTTTAGGCTGGGTTGGGTTAATCATTAAAAGTAAACAAAGCTGACTGTAGGACACAAAAAAAAAAAAAAAAAAAAAAAAAATGCAAATTATAAAACTTAATTGCACAATAGTGCACTCTTAATCAAAACTGGTATATAAACAATACATGCATGAACCTAATCCCAGGTCCTACTGCCAAAAACTTAACTGTTGCACGGACTTAGACTTAATTCTGTATAGCAAATATTGATTTTTCACAGCTATTAACAATTCATCGTTGTTTTTTGTTCACTCATGTAGCCGATATAGCTGTGGTGCAATTACTAAACAAGATGTAGTACTAGTAGCTTCTAGAGCTAGCTGCAATGCTCATCATACAGTACCCTACAATCCAAAAGTTTTGGACTGAACAAACTACATAGCAAACTGGTGCATGTCAATAATGTAACATGTGGGTATTCATTAGGCTGTATGCAAAATTAACAATATATCCTTTAATGACACATTAACAAAGTACGATGGCGTATTAGGGCAATATGAAGAAAAAAAAATGAGGGGCAAATTTGTGCATTTAAAACATGCAAATTTGCCAGTTTAAAAACCCAAAACTCAAAAAAAAAAAAAAAAAAANAAAAAAAAAAAAAAAAAAACGTTGTATGCTGTCCATATGTGGTATGTTTAAAAAGTCTGTATGCGTATGATAATTAGATGATTTTGCGCTATAAACACAATTTGCTTTATTGCTAAATCCAATGGAAAAATATAATTTAATACGGTCATGTACTGAAGACAACGTAATTTGCCAGTTTTAAAAGTATGCTTATATGCATGATATTGCGCTAAAAGCACAAGTATTGTTAAATCCGACGAGAAAGTTTAATTTAATAAGGTCCTGTATTTCCTATTGCAGACATAGTCAAAACGTAGTTACAACGTAATTCGCCAGTTTTAAAATTCAATATGCTTATTAATGCTGATATTGCGCTAAAAGCACAAGTATTTCCTTACTGTTAAATCCGATGGAAAAGCATAATTTAATAANTTGCGCTAAAAGCACAAGTATTTCCTTACTGTTAAATCCGATGGAAAAGCATAATTTAATAAGGTAGTGTGCAGGCACAGTCACAAGGTGAGACTGTTAGTTCAGATTCCTTATTTCTCCTTATTTTTATGAGTTTTAAAAACTCCAAATTTAATAAGGTATAATTTAATAAGGTCATTACTGCAGATAGTTGCAACGGTAAGGCGGTGATTCCCCCTTATTATTTTTTTTTAGTTTAAAAAGTGGCAAATTTGCTGGTTTAAAAACGCGCAAATTTGCGCGTTTTTAAACTCGCAAATTTGCGTATTTAAAAACACGAAATAATGCCCCTCATTTTTTTTCTTCATATGACCCTAATACGCTGTCACAACAAAGAGAATCTTGAAAAATGCAGTGTAACATTATTTCCCATCACCTTTTGCCTCCGTTGCTGCTATTTACCAGAGGAGGCAGGAAAAGTATCCTCACCCACCTCTCTTATCGTTCTGTCCTCACGGGGAAATTTGATGCCATCCACACAAAACCAAACACGTATAGAGAGAAAGCAGTGATCTATAAAGGGTCTTTGTCGCGCTCCCTGGAGAAGGGGACAGTTTACCTAAGGTCATCCTCCTCAGCAGGTGGGGATGAAGATATTCCAACCTGAAGGCTTTTGATGTCTCTAGCAGAGCTACAACCTTTGTGTTTGTGTCTTTATGAGGACAAAATGGCTCACAAAGGATTACCCACAAACACACGCATTCTGTTTATAGCTGTAAACTTGCCTTCATTTATCCCTCTATGTACTTTCTTTCATTACAGAAGGTAAATATTGCAGTGAGCTGAGGGTACAGTAAAATATACAGTACAACAACAAATAGTATTACATTTAATAGCTGGCTGTAGCACAGAGCCGTGATTGCACACATCTTTATGGTAAATATACCACATGGGAAACTTGGATCAAGGCAGTCGAGGCGACTCAACACAAAAGAGGCTCATAGCTAAGTTCAACAGTTTTTATTCTCTGCTGCCCAAAGAAAATTATTCCTGCAGCTATTCAGCTTTCCAGCAATAATGAGACTGGCATATAGACCACAGAAGATAATAAATATATCTTAACCTGGCAAAAAACACCTCGTTACAAAGCTTCCATATGTAATTTGGATCTATGGACAGACTAGTAAAAAGGCAGAACCATGAGGAAAATACAGGACAATGAACAAAGACAAACACAAAATAACAAAGAAATCTTCAAGGAGTGAGCTTTGATATACAAGAAAACAAAAGAATGAGAGTTCCATCTCACTTCTCCATGGGGTTTCTCATTACTCGCAGGGCAGGGCAGGGCAGGGCAGGGCAGGGCAGGGCAGGGGAGGGAAAAAATGGAACAGGTAACAACTAAATACAGGATATAGACAAGGAAATAAGGAAATAAAGATAGAGACAGAACAATGAGGTAATGAGTGCTGCACTGAAGTGAGACAGAGAAGAATAATGTTGGAGGTAGAATGTAAGACAGCATATAGCATACACCTATATGCCCGTAAGGGAGAAGGCAAGCGTTGTTTTTACAGAGGAAAATCTTGTTAGGAGCAGGAGGACCAAACGCTCTTCAGGGTGACATGAGGTGAGGAAAGATTCTGGATGAAAGAGGAAGAAAGTGTTGAGCAGGTTGACAACTCAGTGGGACGTTGTCACAGGAGACGCACAGAAAAGCTAAGTGACAGACGACACTGACAGATTAGAAGAAGAAACAAAAGGTGATGAAGAGGGCACACACCCATGAAGAAGAAAGCTGAAGGATGTTATGTTAGTTTTGTGGCTGGAAAGTTNTTTTTTTTTTTTTTGAAAAAGTAAGAAAGCTTGCGGTGGGGCTAAAAAGGTAAAGTTTGTATTGAGGGTAATCCATACGGTCATTAAAATCAGAAGGATTTATCCCCATGAAAGCATGAATGGGTTCAGCAAATTTCATGACTATCTTCCCATATGACTATCAGAATTCTTTTGTGCAAAGTTAACATTTTGGTCTGAGGATGGCGTGAGAAGAAAGTCTGTGAGGTATCCATAAGACTCGGTTCAGCCTCTTGGGAGCATGAATTATCATTAAAATCAAATGTGTTTATCCTCAGGGGAGCACGAATGAGCTCAGCAAAAGGGCCTTTCAGAGTTTGTTATTCCTTAAGTACAACAGAATTGTAGTCAGATGTTAGATCTCAATGAAAGGTCAGTAAGGTCACCAAAAATATATGGATCCATCCTTAAGGGATCTTGAATATCCTTAGTGAGGCTTATGAATGTCTGGATAGTTTTCAATATACGCTGTTATGGTCTAAAGTGTTTTCAAAGACGAGTCAGACTGAAATAATTAGGGCTCATCATCTGGGGATCATTCTGTAGCAACCTGGCCAAAGTTGTTGAGATATCTTGTTCTGAACCAAAGGGATGGATATTTTTGTCCTGTTGAAACTTAGGAGACATGAAGGAGACAGGAAGAGAATAACTGAGAGACAGACGACAGAAGTGTATTAGATGAAGAGGTAAAAAAAAAAGAGGACACACACCGNGTGTATATTATATATATAGTATAGGTGTAGTATGGTACGAAGATGCCAATGATGCCAGAGATGGGGGAGAATAAGTCCATAATTGTCTGCTGTTACCTGTTTCTCTATGCCAACAAAATTAGAAAAGAAAAAAAAAATTAAGTTTGCTTAGTTTAAGTTAATTCTAATTAATATTATATTGGGCAGTGCAAAGGCCACCGGCCAGCCCACCGATGGCTGTGGCCCACCGGGAAAAGTCCCGCCTCTCCCGATGGCCAATCAGACCCTGACACACACACACCAATGAAGAAGAAAGTTGAAGCATATTGTTAGAAATCCAGTCCTGATTCTCACTCTCTCGTCCAGGCCAATTTTTCCTGAGCTCTGCTGGGCATCTTTGAACCTCGTTGTTATCTCTGCGTTCTTCCCTCCCTGAACTTCTGCACCTATATGTCCTGATGTGATGGAGCATGTGTAACCTCTCCTCGCCGCTGCCTAACACCACAGCAGCTTTCATCCAGCTAACCCTCAAACCTGTAGCAAGCTGCTAATAACATCTCAGGGTATCTCTCTCTCCCTGCGCTTCCCTGACTCTTTATCCCTGACACTTGATCTTTTCTTTTTTAATGAAGGTTTTTCTTTCTACTGTATCACTATGATGGTGCAGAACTCTTCATCTTTTCGTGTTTGTTCTTAAAAGTCTTGTTTTGTTACGACGGGCGTAAGAAGTTACGTGTGCTGATTATTGGATTAATCTGTCAGATTTGGATCAATATCTGGAATTTATAGGCAAGGTCTAAAAAGTAATTGTGAACTGAAACAACAAATATCAAAATATCTTTTACTGACATGTTTTATAAAGTGTTCTAAGACCAATTTAGAAAATTAAAGTAAAAATGAATGGGAATATAAAGCACAAAAACATGCACACACACACATACATTCACACCAACTTACACACACACAGGTAGTCTTAGAGCTTGCAAAACATAACCACATAGAATGACGTGAACACCTGACCTAACCAATAATAGGGATCCAAATGTTGATGAGAGAGTAAATGCTGCTTCGAGCTGCTTCCTGCTTCACAGCAAATATGACAAAGCGCGACAAAATGAGAGTGAAGAGGGACGTTCAGGGACAACATCATCATCATCATTCTTATTCTTCCTGCCTGCACATACACTCAAAACATGCTGGGCTGTCATTTCCAACTTCGTATCTCCACCATCTGCTGACCAACACGTTTATTAAAAACCCTGGCATTGATTCTTGTGCCTGAATCTTTGACTCTCTCACCAGAAATGAGCCAGCAGAGAGTTCTCCACCCACTCTATACTCACTTAGTTTGATGATAAAATCAATAATTTTCAGCCTTCTACTCCTTTTGTTAATATTGTCAAGATGTTTTACACTCTAATATCACTTTGGGATGACACCCATCTGTCATCTAAAGGTCCTGTAGTCAAGATTCAGGCAGTGAAAGTTGTAACTATAATTATCTGATCTGTGATGGATTAAAAAGCTGAATTTTCTGAGTAAAACAGAACAAAAGGCAGCAGTAGTTGAAAAAATTGGCTAATTTTCACAAGGATGTTTCACACAGCTCCAATTAGTCGGTTTTGTAAATCTCCATTTTAAAGGATTATACTGCCGATTTTGCATGTTTGAGACCTATAAACACTACTGATTTCCACCGATTTCAATAATTATGATGTTTATGGGACAATTTATTGCAGTCCAAGAATAATCAAAGCTTTAATGTGCATGTAAATGTACTGATTTCAGCAAAAAAAAAAACCTAAAATAGATTGATTTGTATGTACTTATCATTGCAAAATAAGACTTTTTAGACTCAATTTTAGGCAAATATGACATTACAAATATATAAAATGACTGTGGGGATGCATCTTTTAATTTCGTCAGATTATTATTTGTGTGTATTATTTTAATCTGGAGTATCTGGTCATCCTAAACCTTTAATCTGTAGAACCCTTAAATCAAGACAAACATATAACCATCCATTCATACTTACATCTTTCCCCGAATGATAACGTATAAGAAGATAATGGGGTCACTATATGGTGATAGTGATGCTAATGATATCAATCAGAATATTTTATCAAAGCCATAACCACATTTACTTCAGGAACGTTCACACATTTTATACTTTATTTGTGGATTTTAACTTTGTTGTGTCCACTGTACAGTGCTTTACATTTTATTGGTTCAATACAATTTTTTTTTATATTATTTGATGTCTTCTTTGACATCTTCACTTGTGTTAAGTGAACGTCTTCACTTAACATGCTGCAAACATCTTGCCCATGTGGGAAATTAAAGCAGAATTGTGATCTTTAAGGAAAACAACATGTTGGAGTATTTTTAACCCACAAATATTCAGCATAGCTACTTTCATTGGCATTTTTAAGGTAACTACGAGTTACAACTCTGCATGAGACATCATATGAACTTAAGGTCATCTCATCTCGCCTCTCACACTTAAAAAAAAATTTGGCAAATCTAAAATAGCTCAAGGACAAATAAAATGACTTTGACTCAAAGGGCAAATCTGTTGTGGGTTTAAAGGAAATGCTGTAATTGCTTTTGGGTTCAACCGTTGGTGATTTTCTTGGCTCTCCGTATGCGTGTTGGACAGCAACACTGCAGGTAAACTGGAGGTAGGTCAACATGAATGTTAAGTAAGTGTTGAACAAAATCAACCATGATGCCAAAAATTTGAAAAAAAATACACATCTGAAACTGAAAACATCTTCCACAACAATTATCATTACTGTCTGTTATGAATGATACCATAAAGCGAAAATAGAATTAGCAGCTGAGACATAGATAATTATGTTAAACAATATTAATATTTATAATATAATTATATTAAATAATAATAATACAATAATTATATAATATAATAAATATAATAAATAATATAATAATAATAATAATAATAATAATAATAATAATAATAATATAATTATAATAAATAATAATAATATNATAATAATAATAATAATAATAATAATAATAATAATAATAATATAATTATAATAAATAATAATAATATAATAAATATTAATATATATAATATATTAATATTTACATTGAAGCAAATGTTTTTGTGTAATGTGAAAGGGCCACTTCATCATCACCAAACTCTGCAGCTCTGCAGGGATTTTAGCTGCTTTCCATTAATTCTTTTGATTTTACAACAACCATATTCACGGTGTATTTGCCTCGCAATGGTTCTCACCAACCCCCTGATATAAAACTTGAGGCAGACTTTCCTGCAGACAACCTCTAATAAACAGACTGTATTATGAAATTAATGAGAGACAAATTTACTAGGTTGCGTGTTAAGAAACTTAAGACAGATATTTTCTTTCAGGAATTAGTGGAGGCTAAAGCAGAGCCTGAATATTGGACTGATATTGATCAGGTGGACAGACACACATGCTAAAATGCAAGTCTGTTTTTAGCATGTTAGCCATACCAGGTCAAAAAACTGAGGGTATGTCAGGGCTGTGTGTCAGCTCATTTAAGGATTTTTCTGGCTGCTGGAGAAAAATAAATGAAATTAATGAGAGACAAATTTACTAGGTTGCATGTTAAGAAATTTAAGACAGATATTTTCTTTCAGGAGTTAGTGGAGACTAAAGCAGAGCCTGAATATTGGACTGATATTGATCAGGTGGACAGACACACATGCTAAACTGCAAGTCTGTTTTTAGCACATTAGCCGATAAACTGAGTGTATGTCAGGGCTGTGTGTGTGTCAGCTCATTTAAGGATTTTTCTGGCTGCTGGAAAAAAATAAAGACAACAAAAACAGACAGACAGACAGACTAACCAATGAAAGATGTCTCTCCCAGGTAGCCCCTGCGTCTGAGCACCACTTCCAGGAACTTGTCCTCCTCGTCCACCACATAGTATTCTTTCTCCAGCGAGATCCAGGCCCAGTCCAGACGAAACTGCTGTGCCTTCAGCTTGTTCCCACCTGGACAAAACACACAAGAATATTGGTGTTAATATTGATTTATATTATTTTCACTTGGGTTTTATGGCCTCATGTAGTTCACAGTAAATGAGGTCATCTAGTGGTGAGGTCAGCTCATAAGCTGCTGGTAATAGAAAGTGATGAGGAAAATGGAGAGAAAATGCAAAGAAGTTGCTATTGTATAATTTAAATATCCACGTTTCAATATTCAAATAAACACTGACAATTTCCTATATTTCTTTATTTTGAAAAAAATTAAAATGAGCTCTGTTTATTATGATAAAAGAATCATGGTACTTTTGACAGTAGAATTTTTTGTTTTTGTTTTTTGGCCTGATGTTTCATTAAAGAACATCAATTCATTAAAGAAACACCTTTAAGCAGTTTAGTACTTTATACTAAGTATACATTGTTTCTTTAAATGACTGAATTGCTGCTACTTAATTAATCCAATGCAACTGAGAACAAACTGTTTAATATCCAAGCTCTCTATGGAAATATATTGTACATATATACTGTATATGTGTAATATATTGGCATTGGTGTGTGTTAATTTCTTTGTTTTAATTACATATCCTCTGGTAAATGTTCTGCATTAATTTGGAAAGGAAACTATGACAGGAAAATCTGTTACCCCAGGGGGCAAATACTGTAAAACCATAATGAAGAAAAACAGTTTTAATTATTTTCAACTCCTTCCAGTCCAAATGTCTGCTGCAATCTGTACTGATTTCGGCAATCCTACATTTTTACATAGCTTACAGTGAACGTTTCCATGTACATTCTGCTTTGTCAAAATGTATGTTTTCTTTCTCATCTTCTCATTTGTACATAAATAGCACATCTTTCTGGGGATCTGAGCCTGGCAGCGAATGAGTGTTATTAAATGAGTGTTTGTAGAGTAAATGGTCGTGTTACTGCTAAGTTAATGTGACTATTTTACACCCACCGCTTCAACAAGTGGACAGGAAGGATGCTGCTTTGTGTGGCTAAATTACCCTCCTACAGCAGCAGAAAACGGATGGAGTTACACAACGATGAATAGAAATAATGAGAGAAAACACTGTAAAAACAGAAAAAAAAGAAGAGCAGGAGGTTTTTATTTTTCTTTTAGTTGCTTTTGTGATGATGAACAATGCCTCGCTATGCATGGAATCCCTCTCAGGACTAAACTAAATGTCTGAATTTCTGTCTCTGTGTGTGTGTTACACAGAAAAAAGGAAGTACAGATGAGAGGACTGTTTGTCTAAGTGTTGTGTCTCATTTATCTCTCTCGAGGATGATTTTGTTCTGTCTCTCTGTTGCTCATAGAGGCTGAAGCAGGAAGGCTGTTAAACGCCTGCTGATTCTGAACTCTTTTGATGAAGTGCAACAATTCACCTCCATCATCAGAGATGCCAGAAATGGCAGGACCCGGTCAAACCTCCTTGAGCCAGGAAAGAATATTATTCTGTAACTGATCCTGCACCCTGACACCCTGAAAGCTGATATTAATACTGTACTGCAAGTGATGTTACTGCTACAGTAGCATATAGAACTTATCCGGTGCTCTATAAGTGAAGAGACATAAAAACAGCAGCAAACGTTTCAGTCCATTATTTCAAGATAAATTTACAAGGGCTGATTGAGCAAAGGCAGTAATTTTGTTTGTAGAAAAATTACATTTACAAATGTAATTTTAGAAAGTAAACTTGTAAATGCAAAGCTGTAACTTCTCAGCTACAAATTTACAAATTAACTTCTTAGATACTTTTGGATCCAGATGTGCCCAAGGCCCTATGAGCTGTACAAGATGGACAAGCTCAGCCAACACAAAGAGATTATGTACTTTCTGGAACAAAAAAAAAAAAAAAAAAAAAAAAAATCTCCAACTTTGTTGGCAGAAATGGATTGAGTTGGAAGGATATCAAGTTGAAATCAAAATAACTGCAAAACCTCTAGTGCGACTGGTGCTGGGCTCAGAACTTATCAATCAGCCCTTGTACAAGACACAGCTGCAATCAATTAGCCAGTCAGCTCAGCTAATTAGGTGACAAAATGCTACAACCACACATATGGAGTAATTATTATTTCCAATGGCATACACTGCACCTGAATGCACAAATATCAAATATTTGATAATTTACATGTAAATATCAAATATTCCACATTTGTGCAGCTGCAGAACTTTGCACATAGTTATCTTTTGGAACTTTTAGATCCCCGTTTTTTTGTATGCTGATAGAATCTTATCTAGTAACAGTAAATATGTCAGCAATCACATAAATTTTGAAAAGTTTTGACAAATGAAATCATTATAAATAATATATTGGAAATCTAAAAAGTCAAGTACTAAAGATATTATTGTAATATTAATAAGAGGTAAATAAATGGAGCCTGGGAAACATTTTTGTATGCCAATTTCTTTTTGTGTTTCTCTATCTATCTATCTATCTATCTATCTATCTATCTAATACAAGTTGAGCTCTTCATTAGAGCTCTAATATGATAAAATCAACGTGGTGTGAAAATGCAGCAGAGGTGAAAGGTTAAGTGTGAATGCACTTCCCAGATTGGCAGATGCCACTACAACATGATGAGGTGAGGAGACAGCTAAAATAATCAGAGCTCATGTTTCCACCAAAGGCGTTCAACCTCCACTTAGTGAAAACACAAAAACGCACACGTACACCCACACAAACACACAACCCTTCTATTCTAACTTTTCTGCAACCTTCACTTTCATATCAGCTCCTCGACAGCACATGAAGCACAAACTATCTTAAATCTCAGTGTGTGTGTGGTTGTGAGTTGTGTGTGTGTGCGTCACTCTTTTGTGTGACCTCGCACCGGTGGTGAGGAGCTGTGCACAGACAAAGGGATCTGAGTCGGTGGACTTCAGACTGTCTTATTCCTGCAGCCTTCTGGTGGGATAAAAGCCTCTCACATGTGCTGACCATACAAAATGCTGCTTTGAAATCATCCTCAATAGAGCTAAAATCGCTTTACAGCCCCTTTCAAAGGCTTTCCAAACAAAAACTCACACTCAGTTATTTCTTTGAACCAATTAGAGATCATAGTATGTACGGCAAATTTCAAGAACCAGGGCGCACTTTATCTGCAGAATAAAACTTTGATGCCACAGGTTTGATGTAGAAATCACTTTTCTGCAAAATAATCATTGACAGCGGTCCAGGCTATTTTCAGACATCCGTGCTGATGATAGTGTAAGTGACGTCTCTGCAGCTTGTAGCTTGAAGTCTGTACACCTTTTTGGTTGCAATGATAAGGTGCTAAAATCAGTAAACCTGTAAGAATCCAGTAAAATCTTGTTCTCAGTAAGCCTGAGATGCAAAATTTGTACTGGAATGTTACAAAATATGTTCAAATAATGTTCAATATGCTGCTTCAAATAATGCCTGAGTCTATAAAAGGACCATATAAATGCATTTTGCACCTCAGGGACTTTTTCAGAAACCCAGGAAGTTTCCTTCAATTTGCACCAAGGAAGCAGAAACCATTTTTAACTTCTAGTTCTTCTAATTCTTCAGTCTGAGAATACCGACAACAATGACGATGTGCATCCAGCCCAATCCAGAAATCCTAAATCTGAAACTACTCAAGCTGGAATTAAAGTAAAACAACTCAAGACAGAAAACAATCTTGTACTGGTGTGTTAAAAATATTATATTATATTATTCATTGTCAAAATAAATGTGGCAATTACAATGTAGATTTTAGATCATGAATCTATATATCTTTTTTACTGCAAATTCTCATGAACATGTCCGATTCTGAGTCTTTTCTCTGATGAGATATAATAATTCATCATGCAGTTCTGTAATATATTTACTTAAAGTTCAATACAAGCAAAATATAGCACCAAAAATTTGTAATCATTGAAATGTATAGAAATGGTGTCAAAAATTTACATAATCAAAGTCATAACCAAGAAATTATGCTGTAAATCATAAAAATCCCAAATCTTGACACTCAAGTCCCAAAGCAAGTCCCATTTATATCTGTCACATGCATAAAGGTGGAACTAACATTAACACAATTTGGTGTGTGGTGTGTGTGTGTGTGTGTGTGTGTGTGTGTGTGTGGGTGTGAAGTCGTCTTTTTGTGCTGGACTGTTTCTGCTTTGGATAACAGATGCTGCTGCTGCATTAAGCGTCTCAGCCTGGGTTACATTTAGATTCAGAGCAGAATCATTGTCACCTGATGACTATTTCATTTATGTTTGGAATTAGAAATACATGCGACACATAGCTGTTATCTCCTCTCCTTCAAGCCCAGACTCTCCTGATTTTCTTCATTTTCCACTCTTTTGTGCTTGTGCGAGACTTTGCACCTAAAATCAAAGGAATTTCTGTCTGCAGTTCAGTCCATCTATTCCGCTGCTGGCGGTGTGGACGGTCCCTCACTGCTATGTCTCCATCTGCCTTCTGTGTTCCTTTGTACCCGAGTCCCCAAATTCCCAAAGCAACTGGCAACCAAACACGTGTGCGACTAAGAAACCAATAGAAAACTTTCACAAAACATCTCACAGGGAAGTAATTAGTAAACCTGCTGTTTGTTCTGCAGAGGTGTTCCTTTTCGCAAAGCAGGTACCTCAGAAACGCTGCAGCAGGGTTTGACACAGATGAACACTGTTTATAATAACAGCATCAACACTCTGACTTCACACCTGATGCTCGATAAAATACTAACATGTAACAGCCCCTCATGAAGACTCTGTGCTTTAAGTTCACCCTAAGACAGACATGGAAGCAGAGATGCTGTGTTAAAGGACCACCACCCACTTTGCATGTTTGAGCCTAATATATTCAATTTTCATACACGTAACGTTACTACAGGAATGGTGAATTTTCTTTTTTTTTCCCACCTTCCAGACCGCCATTGGTTTCAGTTCATTCTGGTACACTATTAAAATCAACTTGTGGATACTTGAAATGTTTTTGTAATCCATCATCTTGAACAACACGTATATAAGTTATGTAATTTTGGCATTTAAGCACAAGAAAAAGCGCTGAGTGAATGTATGTCTCCACCAGGGAATATAGTCCCAAAAGAAGACCTGCATTTACCAAAAAATTTAAATGACTGTGACTTCATAAATTTGCGTAACTTAACTATTAGCAGGCGAAACATCAATTTTTAAGGTGGGTGTATCGCTTGAATATTTGATTTTGAAAGATTAAGAGATTTTGCAAAATATCAGGAAAGCTGAAATATGGTTTTATCCTTTGGGAAATGATTATCACTAATGTTACGTGTGTGAACATTGAGTATATTAGGCTCAAACATGCAAAATGGGTGGTATGGTCTTTTAATGCTGTGTTAACTTCAACTCCAAACTCAGAATTTCTGAGTTTCCCTCTGACAGGGAAAAGCCAAAGAAAGTACCCTGAAACTCGGAATTCCTACTCAGAAAGTCAGTCGAGGTTCTTCATCCCTGAGTTCAGATTGACGTCATTTCAATATGGCTGCTGACAGCATACAGTAATTTCTCTATTCATAAATAAACACTTCAAAGCATTTTGTAAAAATCAATCAGCATACAGACACAGTAACAGATTAAACTTATATTTTCACCTTTATACAATTGAAGCCTTACATGCCCAATGTGTTTCCCTTCCTTAACTTTCTGACAAAATGATTGTACCTTTGAGCTAAAACAAGGCTGAGATACAAGGTTTTTACCTGACAACTGCAGTATTTTATGAGTTTACTTCATGCCGAATGTAAAATCTGCATATGCAAAGTAACTCATAACTGCAGCTGTCAGATAAATGTAATTAAATGTAATGATGTAAAAATTACTATAATTCACCTTGAAGTCTAATGGAACAAAAATAGCCAAAAATGTAAAAAAAAACAAAAAAAAAAACTCAAAATTGTACTGAAGTACAGAACTTTACTTTCCACCTCCATGAGAAGTGACAAAGTGGATTTGAAAGAACATTTAGGTCCTTGATCTCATCTGTTTCTTTCTTTTATATGTGTGTGTGTGTGTGTGTGTGTATGTGTGTCTCTCCATGGATACAGTATGTTAGGCTGAAAGCAGTCATTTGAGGTCTGTCATAAACATCTCTCTCTCTCTCTCTCTCTCTCTCTCTCTCTCTCTCTCTCTCTCTCCCCCACTTATGATTACATTTGTGCTTGGCCCAGGGCAATCAGCATGATAGTCGATATCTCCTGAGCTGTGGTGCGTTATCAGCAGGCTGGCCGAGAATCCGCGGCCACCGGTAAACACGAGTATTTAAACTGCTGTTCAGCTGGAAGGCAAACTGAAGGCAAAGTCAGACTTCTATTTTATCACGGTCAAGTAAATTCTGAACATCCGGACTCCAGCTTTGCATAAAAACAGGTAATTGCTTTTTGTACTCAGGATTTCTAATAGAAGCTGCTATTTATAATTGATAAGGTATGTCTATGTGTTCAAGCCAGCGGTGAAAGAAATACTCAGATACTTTAGAAATACTTAAGTAACGAGGGAAAAATACGTATTAGCAGTAAAAATGGGCTCACATATCGAAAGTTATAAGTTCTTTGAAGGATGATTCCTGTTTGTGTTAAATTTGGAGCTGAAGTTTGGAACTAAATTAGGAAGTTATTTACCTGGAGCTACAGAATGGGAAGGACGAGATTCCCTCAGCGACTTCCTTGATCACATTCCCAACACACTTGAAGTAAAGTGGAGATTACGGAAATCAGAACAAGTGACATTTTCTTGGCACGCTTCACATCATGAGTACCATAGATACTCGAGTAGCCGATCTTGTGTAAGCTATAAGCCGACCCCGATTCTGACCTGCAAATTTAGATTTTTAAAGAAACCCACATATAAGCCAACCCCCTGATGTTATTCCATCAACTTATTTGTTTAGCAAAATTACCTGTTTTTCTGGGTATTGTCATAGTATTCCTGTGATTTTCTGAAAATAATCCATGTACGGGTTGTGGTGGCTATTTTAAAACTTCTCCGCTTTAACTTCTCTTCCTGACTCACATCAGAATGATAACGTCGCGCTCTTGTTCTTTTCGTAACTTATTTATTTTCAAAATCAAAATAAGAAAACATGACGTGAGGTGAGGTCAAAAACTTTACCGCCATTCCTCATAAACACTGATCAACCTCCAGCTGAGCGTCTATAAAGTGACTCCTCGCCTTCACGGAGCCGGCGATGATCAATCAGTTAAGATATAAATATTCAAAAATAATAACTTATTTGATTTCACTTTTCCCAAATTAAATATTTTAAACATTTGATAATTAACCAAGAAATGGCTCTAACATGTTTACCGGTAGGTTACCAGTAAACATGATCACAACAGCGCTTACTGGCAGCCGCAAAATGTGCTGGATAAGATGTTTAGTCAGGAAATATCTCATTCTAAGGTATGATTTAAACTATTTTCCATGGGTAGTGGTAATGGGTAGTATTTCCACCCCTGAAAATTTCGTTCTCTGGGATCAAATTTTATTTTCTTGTGTATAAGCCGACCCCCTGATTTGCATTGTGAAATTTGGTAATAAAAACTCAGCTTACACTCAAGTATTAGGGCTGGGCAATAAATCAATTTAATCGATTAATTCGAGTTTATGTTTTGGCACGATGTGTAAAATGGCTGAATCAGAAAATCGAGTTGTTTTTTTAAAAAAATACTATCTAACTATGTTTAACGGGGAAAATGCGGCAGCAGGTCGCTCTCCATCAATCGAGCCCGTTCCTGTTTTTAAACCTACAATCCTTGTTTATATTTTCGCGTGTCCATGAGGGTCCGCGGCTCTGTCTGCAGTGGACACAGACATGGTTTCCAACCTTACCAATCAATGGTCCATCACATTCGTTGATGTCATGCCCACAAAGCTTTCAGCAGGTCAGACATGCTAGCAAGATGCTAAACACTTTGACTGATGATGAGCTCGTTTCTAAAAAAGGTAACGTCTCTTCATCATTTGGAAGTTGTTCGGTTTTGTGCTTCATGGCGCGGAGCTCCTATAAACTTTACAGACCCGTTTGCTGCACGCTTCACAGCTGGACATCACTGCTGTAAAAACCTTTTATTTTAAAAGGTTTTGGTTAGAAAGCCTGACAATTTATTATTTTAATAAAGAAAATANAAAAAAAAATCAAAAATCAGCCATCAGTGTGAAAAAAATCAAGATTTTATTTTTAGGTCATATCTCCCAGCCCTATCGAGTATATATGGTAATTCCGAATCCAAATTCCAATAGTAATTCCTATAACTTAGGAACTGTAGTTCCTGTAGAAATAGGTTCCAGTTCCTTGGTGTGAAACAAAGCAAAGTTCCTGAATTCCTAAAAAGGTTCCTGCAGATACAGATGCAGTTACTGTGTGTATGTGTGTGTGTGTGTGTGTGTGTGTGTGTGTGTGTGTGCATGCCTTGAGGCACAAGAGGAAGTAAAATGCATATACACTGCCCCCCGCCCCCCCACCTCACCCTAAAGAGATAAAAGTTGCGTGCGATGGAATAATGCATTGTTTCCTTCAGAAATTGGATCGCCGTAAGGCAGGACTGCGGTGCAGAAACACCTTAAGCGTTGCTGCATATGAAATCATAACAAACCGACGTCTGAGACAGAAAATTCTCAATCCTTTGAAGTTCATGTGATATGTTTAATAACTGTGAGGTTTTTCTCTGATGTCTACAGAGACCGCCACACTTCCCTGGGCACAGTTTAGAGGGAGAAGGCTCCAGGACAAAGAAACAGGAAGATGTGTGTCTGTATATGTACTGTAAGTGCATCTGTATGTATGTGTGTGTGTGTGTGTGTGTGTGTGTGTGTGTGTGTGTGTGTGTGTGTGGAGTGTTAGATGAATGATCTCAAAGTATTTGTTCCTCTTTGTGCTCAACACAGAGGCAGAAATTACATTCCAGACAGGCAGCTTACAGGGCAGCAACTTCAGCGTGACTCTCACTTTGCAATCAATATAATATTTAACGGAGGGATGAGTTTAATACATCTCAGGATGGTTTCAGACCCTCTTGAGAGCAAAGTGTTCCGGCACGCAGAAAAGATGTGTGTTGAAATCTCCCTCTTTTTCCTTCTACTTTTTCTCTGCTCCAATTTACCTCCGTCATTTTTTCTGACTCCTTAGACCAAAATTTAATTTTGCTGGAAACTTTTTCCAGTGCATTCCTTTTAGATGTATGACGTTTACTCAGTATGTTGAAATAAAAATAATAAAGCAGAACTCCCACAGCAGAAAGTTTTGCCCTTTTTTTTTTGCCTTTATCCAAATTTTTTTTTATACCCTTATCTGATATCTGAGTTTACACAGTTCAAACGTGCACAAATGAGGATTTAAATGCTGCAACGGCTGCAGTTAAAGCATTAAACGTCTGCAACAACTTAATTATATGTTCAGGCAGATAAGAAGGATTAAAAGGTTTTAGCTGTGCAGCGATGATCACAGTTACATCAGTAATATTTGGAGAAACAAAGTAGAACAGAGTTGCATTTTACAACATACAAGCTGGAATGGCTAGGAAAATCTGATCTGTGTGTTTAGATGACAGTCGCATTGGAAAATCATTATCAGATCATCATATCAGATTTATTTCCATAAATATGAATGTGGCTGAAAATGGATCCGATTCCATATGGGTTTTTTTTTCCCTACTATTTACATGACGTAAATTTGATTTGTTGTACATATGAGTAAAAACAGAATTGCGTTTCTTGTATCTGGTAATGTAAGCGTAGCAGGCGCTTACATTACCAGGCGCTTCCTCCAGCATGCCTGTCAGATGGTCAGAAGGTGGCAGAAATCATCTTTCCACTGGTCAATTCGAGCGGGCGTCCAACAAAATTTGTAACTGTCTGCCACTCTCTACTCTCTTCACGCAGCGAGTGCCAAATGTGGTGAGGCATCTTTCCGTCACTGCATCCGGAAAAACACCGAAAATACAGAATTCCTGTTAACACTCACCCTTCCCTCTCCTAAGGTGAAAGTTTGTGCCGTTATCCCTGTTTAGCGTATATATTTTACTTAGGTGCGTATCTAGAGTATATATTTTACCTTTCTATGCACAAGAAACACTTCCAGGTATCCTAAAACATCGTAAACATAATAATGTGTGTGGGGGGGGGGGNGGGGGGGGGGTATAAAAAAAAACATGTATGTTAACACTCTCACTCCTATTGATGTCTTGCACATCAGAAGAGGTGTCGCAAAGTAGTGCGCTGTTCATTATTACAAATCATTGTATGTAACTCAAATTTTTAATTCAATAGTCTTTATGGCGGTTGGTTCGTTGTTCATAAGTCGGACGTTCATGAGTCGGGGACTGCCTGTACAAGTCTTGATGCTCAATTCCGATCTTTCGCCTATATCCAATTTTTTTGTGTTGTTTACATTTTCTTTTTTAAGCGGCTCATATCTGGTATCTATATTTACATGGTTTTACCTGTAGCAGCCCAGATGCAGCTGCACATGCATACATTTCTGAGACACGTAAACAAAACGCTTAAGAGAACTATTTAAAAATATGATCAGCGGATTAGCAGCTTTCACATGCAGAGAGAAACTTCTGATATGTTGTACAATCTCTCCCATCAGGACATGTATTTTCATTGGTTAATCGTGGAGAAGCAGATGGAGTTGGACTTTTGCTGTAACAGAAGCCTGTTATCACACACTAACATGTCTATTTGATATAAACACACATCAATACGTCTGATATATACAGTATGTCCTCCATTTCTATTTACAGAGAGCGTTCATCATATTGATGCTGACATCATTCATATGCGGACAAGGTGGAACGTTACGTAGGAGTTGGAATGGGAAGGAAATTCCGATTTGTGTATTTAGTCAGCAGTCACGTTGCTGGATATCCGATACGTATCCGATTTATTTCCACATATGCAAGTGGCTCAAAACAGATCTGGGAATATCCGATTCCATGTGGCTTTTTATCATTTACATCTCAGGAAGCATATCCGATACATGTCACGTGAGCAAAAGATCGGAATTAGGTCACATGTGTGTGGTGTAAATCCAGCAAAAGATACCATGACTACGCCCATCTTTCAGTATGAGCATTCTGAAAAAGTATAAACATGGTGGATGGCCAGCAAGTTCTCGGATGAAGCACGCTATGGCCTTTAGAGTGGAATCTGCACTGAAAAACGCAAATGAGGTATCACCTTAAGTTGTAACATGTATACCATTCAAATGCAAATTAAAGATCCATTTAAAAATGAACTTGCAGAAAACATAGCAGTTAAAGATGATTTGTGAAAAGGCAGTAAAACAGAGAGTCAGAAGTAAATTTTGCATGAGCTGGAATTGCCACTTTCATGCAATTTTATTCAAGGGAAACTGTCTTTTTCATCAAAATCATACTTCAAATACAATCGCGCCCATATTCAGCCATGTGATGATGTAAAAGAGACACATAGGCCCAAATTATAAAAATGAGCATGAAAGGATGAAAATAAAATGAAAAAGTCCTGCCAAGATAAAAGGGAAGATTGTAAAGTAAACAGCAAGAACAAAAGATACGAGAAAAACTGAGAAAATGCAGCGTGGGTAATTGGGTGTAATTCATTCACATTGTCAATAACTATAAATCATAACATTTTAGTGGCAAAATTAATGCTAAAATGTGTTATTAGTCTCGAGCTTAGAGGACATTTTTTGATGTTTGTGTGTTAACGTGTCACGCATCAGCCATCAAGGACACAAAAAGTAAAAATTCAGAGATGATTAACGTGCTGAAAATCCCGTCACAGTCTCGCCCGCTAATGAGACGCAGATCATCAAGAGTGACGCAGAAGAATACCGTAATCCTAAAACCCAGAGATGACAGAGTGGCACACACGCACGCACACACACACACACATGACAGGCGGGAGACAGCAGAAAATACATGGAGGGGTGTGACATTAAATCCAAATCCTCATGTGCGAGACAGTCGACACTTGACAGTCGACGTACTTGGATACGCTCGTACTCCAAGTACTTGATCAAACGCTCGTACGACAAACTCTGTGACACCTGAAGGCAAAATATTTAACATATTTTGAGGTAATATTAAATATTACCTCAAGAAGAAAAGAGGAGGGTGATAGGCTGAGAGACAGAAAATAACACTAAAGGAGGAAATGTGTATAGTAATCAACGTAGATTAAAAAAAAAAAAAATTAAAAGAATGAAAAAATGAGTAAATCACATTGGGTAGAATCTAAGTGTCATGAGGAGGAAGAGATGAAGACGAAGAACAACAGTAAATCTCTAAACAGAATCCTCTCCGAAAGCCAGCAGTGTGTGTGTGTGTGTGTGTGTGTGTGTTGCATACTAATGTTTACCTTGCAAATCTGCCCTGATCTGTAAACTTTGCTGGACAGGTTAACAAAAAGGGGTCAAGGGGCTAAACGGCTCCATTTGTAGCCATGGCAACAGCACGTTGAGGCCTGTAATTGTTTCTTAAATCCCTGACAGGTTGAAATTCAGACACCCGGGTCACCTGGGTCACCTCTGCTTATTGTCTGTCACCCAGGTGACAGACAATAAGCAGAGGTGGAAGAAGAACAAAAATTCTTCGCTTATACATAAATGTCCTCCATTCAAAATTGTATTTAAAGGACCATACCGGTGGTTTTGCTTGTTTGAGCTTGACAAATACAACCTGCATGTACGTGTTACATTACTGAAACTATTTTCCTAAAAAAATTCTACAGGGTGAATTTTAGAATTGTTTTTCCTACCTTCTAGATTGCTGTTTGTTTCATTTTATTCCAATATGCTATCAATCCAGAGAGACTTGAAGCATGCTTGAGATAGATACGTAATCCAGAGTGAATCAAACACAATATAATTTTTTGTGAAAGTAATTTAACACAGAGCTACGCAAAAGAAAATGTATGTCTCCGCCAGGGAATGTAGTCCCATTAGAAAGTTGCTTTTATTAGAGAATTTAAAACAACCATGCCTTCTACAGTCAGGTCTAACTGTTAGTAGGCGAAACATTGAATTTTAAGGTGAGTGTATTACCTGAATATTTGATTTTGAAAGATATGGGGATTTGGCAAACAATCACAAAAACTTAAATATGGTTTTATATTTTGGAAAATGGTTGTCATTTAGCATTATTAGTATTATTTTAAAAGAGTATTTACTGTCTCAAAACATGCCAAATCACCAGTATGATCCTTTAAGTACAAGTAAATAAAGTAGTGAAATGTACTGCAGAATCAAAGGTAAAAATACTCTGTAATGAATTGTTCCTGTCAGAATGATAAACTATTGATGCAGTAACATGTATCTGGTACAAGTTAATGCATCAATAATAAAAAAATAACCCAAAATGGAGAAATGCCACAGGAACTATTTCAGGGACATTTGGGGAATTCAGGAACACTCCTTTTTTTTTTGGCACCGAGAAACCAGGACACATTTTAGTCCCAGAAGCATACTTCCTGAACCTTCTTTTTTTGTTTGTTTGTTTGATTGTTTTTGGGGTTTTTTTTTGGTTTTTTTGTTTTGGGTTTTTTTGCTCATACCTCATGGTTCAGGTACTGGTGGGTGGAGCTTACAAAAACAAACATCGCTGATTGGTCAGATGCAGCTAGACACAGCAAAGCAGCAAGATTTTAAGACTCTTCAGGATATTAAGGAAACCAAAAAAAAAAAAAAAAAAANAAAAAAAAAAAAAAAAAAGAATAAAGGAAACAATCTCCTTCACTCTCTCCAATGCTTCTGTTGTTGTTGTGCACGCAGCAAAGTTTTAGTGCAAAACACGGCTGTCAGATTACAAACATCACTGTTCTAACTTCCAGAATCTTCACAGTACTTGAACCGTGGTGGAAATGCAACCAAAGAACTCACTGAAAGAACCACGTAGTTCCAACTCCAGATAATTCCAGGTACACTAGCTCCTAATTTAGTTCTGAACTTTACGTCTTTAAATCTTTCACCCCAAAATATCTCAAAGATATGCTCAATTTTAGGGATTTTTATGCTTTCAAGGGTTAAAGAATTACATGGCTAGTAGTTTATTTAATGTTAAATCATTAGATAACTGCAGTGGAGTAATACCTCAAAATTGTGTTTAAAGGACCATACCGGCCATTTTGCATGTTTGAGCCTAATATATTCAATTTTTATACATGTTACGTTACTGACAATCATTTCCCAAAGGATAAAACCGTATTTCGGCTTTCCTGATATTTTGCAAAATCTCTTAATCTTTCAAAATCAAATATTCAAGCCATACACCCACCTTAAAAATCCATGTTTCACCTGCTAATAGTTACGCAGCCTTATGAAGTCATGGTCGTTTAAATTTTTCGATAAAAGTAGGTCTTCTTTTGGGACTATATTCCCCAGTGGAGACACACGTTCACGCTGTGCTTTTTATTGCGCTTAAACGCTAAAATTACAATTTGAAAAAATATGAATACACATCTTGTTTGCGATGATTGATTACCTATCACAAGAATGTTTCAAGTATCAACAAGTTCATTTTAATAGCGTACCAGAATGAATTGAAACCAATGGAGGTCTGGAAGGTAGGAAAAACATTTTTAACTCACCGTTCCAGTAGTATGCTTTAGGAAATGATTGTCAGTAATGAAACGTGTATGAAAATTACATATTAGGCTTAAACATGCAAAGTGGCTGGTATGGTCCTTTAATGTGTTTCAATACAACTATTGAAAGAAACTGTTTAAAGGTCGAGAAATTCAAGAAATCAGTTGGAGTTTTGAAAGTTGAATTTCCAATTTACATTCAATATGTGTGCGTGAAATTCTGATTTCTGCAGCAACAGAATCAGACTCTGAGTTATTCTACTTCTGAGGCAACAGAGTCAGAGAGTTTGCAAATGTTAAAGAGCTTAAAGCAGTCATCCTCAAAATCCAGATCCAGTCTGGATTTGGACCAAACCACAACAGTCTCTGGACTCTCAGCAAATTATACTTTTCATATGTATTATTTTCTCCACTGCGGAGAAAGCAAAACCCAAATGTCTGGCTGCACTGCTCCACTATCGTCTGTAAGTTGATTTCAATAGCGTACTAGAATGAACTGAAACCAATGGTGGTCTGAAGGTAAGAAAAAGAAATTTAATTCACCGTTCCAGTAGCATGCTTTGGGAAATGATTATCAGTAACGTTACGTGTATGAAAATTGAATATATTAGGTTCAAACATGCAAAATGGATGGCATGGTCCTTTAACTGATGTTTTTACATGTGATGACTATATCTTAACACCTCAACACGTATCATGTTTCTTTGCAAAAAAAAACAGCAGTTAAAAGTTACAGCCTTTACAAACACTACAGCATCATTGTGTGGGTTTAATGACCGTCTACTTCCTGGATTCATCCATAGCAAATGGACGGAATCTTCAGCGTTGCATCATTATAATCAGGTGTGTTGTTTGAGAACCAAAAGAGAACCATGGGAAACAGGCAGCATTCCAGCTCATAACAGCTAACTACAGTGATCCGGCTGGCTGGTTTTAACCTGTGACAGAAAGAGCTTCCTGCCACTCTTCCCCTCTTGATGAGCCTGTAATAGGGACACGTAATTACCAGGAGCTGCCTGGAGCTCTGCCCAGCTCAAGAGCTCAGGGCTCTTATTACCCACAGTGCTGCCTGGGCTCTTAAATATCAAACACCTCTTTGTGCCAGCGGCCTGACTACCCTTTAGCCGCAAGCTAAGTCCCTGTACTCTGCTGCGTATGCATGTGTGTCTGTGAGTGTGAACTGCTGTGTGTGTGTGTGGGTGCACTTGTGGATTGTGAAGACTAAAACGCTCACTACTGCATTAACGTTGAAACTTATCTTTATAATAAATGCATACCCACATCGTGTATGCTCATAAAAACATGTTGCATCACTAATGTTCACTTCCTGGTGAAACTGTTCTGCAGACTTTACTTCCTTTCATTTCTGTGGAAACATGCTGAGAAATGGATGGAGGATGTGCCAATTAGTTACAGACTTTTCACTGGTAAAACATGATTATTGATTCATTGATACATGTCATGTCACAATCCTTAATTTTTTGGACCATGTCAATCTGAGCTGAATTCATATACGTAACTGAAAAGTTTGTTTTAATAATGAAAAAAATCAGCGTTTTGCAGTTGCAATTGAAACTTACTTTGTTTTTCATGATAGAAAATTATTAAGTTAGATTTTAGTTGTTATCTACATTTATTCTGTGTATTAATGGCCTGTCAAAAATTCCAGTCCTGTGGTTTGGAACTATTCCCTACATTTGAAAGACAGATTGTGCCTTAGAACACCTTTGTAAAAATGTGTATGTGCCAATTTGCAATTCCATTTCACTATTCAGTTTTAAAATATTGAATAAAGTAAAGCTGGGGTGGGTTGGGTGTTGTCTATTTTTAATATTGTGCTGTGGCTGCATGTCATTAATTAAACAGCTGAAACAGAAACTGTGTTTAAAGCAGAACACAAATGGAGTGTTTGACACTTTAGCAAATGGAATAATTAAATGGCTTTTTAAAGATCAATGGATGAATTTAAAAGTTAATGAATTTGTTCGCTAACAGTAAAGCCAGGATAAAACACAATTATTGGCAATTTTAATGATCATTTTAACACATTTACCAACAGTTTATTTTATGGACTCATTTAAATGATGATCACTTAGTAATATGGCTTTATATTCATTAATTGATAATTGATGAGTAATTACCCATTGAAAAGTCTATAAATTCACTCATTGCCTTTTTATGGACCTCAACCTCAAGATTTGCAACTTTAACACATACTATTTACTACATTACATTATAAATATAAGGAAAGATAACAAAATAAGAATAATATATTCCCTTTTCAAAATAAAGTTGCTAAACAGGTCTTAAAATTTGCTAAATCTAGGTAAAAGTGGTAAAAGTGCTAAGCTGGAACTCCAACTCAGATCTTTATCAGGTCAGACATTCTGTCCAGTTTCTATTAGAATTCTTCTTCACACTCTTCTAAACAGCCCATTGCTCTCTAACAGTGTGTGTTCTAAAACATTTTGTTCTTCCATTGCAAATACCCATAATCAATTGGGAGCAACACAAACCCTCCTGAGAGGGAACAAAGCCGCTAAATGTATGGACCGATAAAAAAAAAAAAAAANAAAAAAAAAAAAAGAAAAAAAGAAAGAAATCCAAGAACCCTGAAGGAGCACGGACAATCAATTAGTCGATGTTTCTCCTTTCATGTGCAAAGGAACTTACTCTTACTTACGCATTAGCACTTTTCTTGTAAGTATATTAACACTGCATTCAGGAAAATGACCAAGTGCTAATTCACCAAGCTACTGCTTTGTATTTTTAGACAGAAAGTGCACAATTAATAGACTGTTTTCTATTGAACCATACGTAATTATGGCTGCTGGTGCTAAACACATTTTCAACTTGAGGTGAAAATTACCAACTATTCAGGATTTTTATGCTCTCTAATGCACTGAGCCTTGCTGATGTACTCCAAAGCACTTGATAACAATGTTATAATTCAGCTATTTGTCCATACTTTTAAAAACGCCTCGTTTTAAAGGACCGTACTGCTGATTTTACATGTTTGAGCCCAATAAATAACCTGCATATTATAGCCAACCATTTTCCAAAACCTAAAACCATATTTAAGCTTTCATGTTTTTTTGCTAAATTCCCAAATCAAATGTGGTGGTGTAATATTTATTGGGTTCAAACATGCAAAACCACTGGTATGGTCCTTTGTACCTGCAGTACCATCAAATCTGATCATACAGGAAGGAAACTACTTAAAGAAACCGAGGGCCAGACTTTGACTCATTCAGGAGTCATGCATGTTATTTATCGGGTACAATGAAGTGCACTTTGTCATCTGAGCAAATCTGGCATGAAAGTTGTTTTTCATAAGCATAACACAAACAACAGGAGGAGATATGATAAGCACGGATGATTCTTCAGGATTTACTAAAGTTCACATCATTTGCGAGGAAGTAAGCACAGACTTACACCGGGTATTAAGGATGTGGTGGGGATGAGAAAATTTAATTAAGCTGTATTTTATGGAGGAGCTGTACTGTATTAATTCAAAAACAAAAAATATAGCAGCTTATTAGAAAATAATTTCAATTTAGTTTGATTACAGCCTTATATTCTGAAATGATTTTATCATATTAATGAGCATTTATCAAATCCCACCACTGTTCTGTGTCCTTAAGCTTTCCTTCACTCACAAAACACGTCTGATTGCGAAATTAGCTGCTGCCTTAGCACATCGCATCCTAATTTGCAACCACACATATAATGAAATATACATAACCTGGCGCTGTTTCACATACAGAAATCTGAGCCTGAATGAGAGTCAGAGATGATAACTATTATGAAACTACTATTTCATAACATAAACCACATACATCAAACACAAGGCCGAATCGAGCCTTTGGCACGGTCCATCCGCTCCATATGATTCTGATTTTCTATGAATATTGTCTGCAAAACATCACACTACAAAGTCCAACATGCATTCTAATATGAAAATAAGTTTCTTTTATAGTTGGATTTATAAGCTAGTGCGTTATTATGCTTTATTATTATATATCATTATGTTTATATCTGCATTTGTCTATTTATCAGCAGGATTTTAAAAAACTAGAAGATGTATTTTGATGATATTTTGTACAAAAGTGGGGCTTTAGAGGAAAACTAAGATTCAAAACTTCATGAAATAATTCATATACATTCAATAATGGACTATTAATAGATGCATTTTAGCCCTGATTCAGATATTGATCTGGGTCTGGCACATTAAAATATATGCTGGGAAATGGTTCACGTTTGTAGCATCAATGTGCATTAACAAATAAGTTACATAGAACATTCAACTTCCATTAGCTAAGATGATGCTGATTGAGCAGAAGAAACAGAAATGGATATAGATCCAGAAGAAACTGTTGTTCGCAATACCACTGTACACTGAATTTGCATGATAAAGCTTCTTTAAGCATCAGATTGCAAGGCAATGATAGTAAAATTCTGGCTTTATATTGGCAAAAAAATAAGCTAAATCAGAGGAGCTTTGAGGCTTGGTTGCAGACGTGTTTTCTGAGTGTGCTCTAGTTAGATGTAAGTTATTTAAATGCTGTCGGCAATGTGACCCAGTGACAAAAGTAGAATCACAGATACTCACTGATCACGGAGATGAAAACAGCTTAGAGCTTAAAGAGGTTGTAAAGGCGCCAGATTTGATCTTCACACCAGCCTATTGTTCTCTGTCAACACTGCGTTGAAATATCACTGTGCATAATGTGCAAGCAGCTAAAATCTAAATGCAAATATGAAGTCAAAAAGGTGACATCTTACCGTTGTCCTCAACGGAGAAATGGAAGACGTCAGAAGTAGTGTTTTCTTCATTCCTTAACACGTAGCAGATTTTCAGGTCGTCAATGTCAGCTGAAACGGAAATGTTAACTTAGTTTAGTCTAGTATAAAATTCATTGATTAAAAATTAAATCTGACAAATCTGGGCAGCTGAGACAAAAAACCTCAAAGGGCTCAAATCACAAAATTAAAACAAGAAACAAACAGCAAATGTTTTCATGTAATTACGACAGAATGCTAATGAGGTTTAGTGTAATCTGAGCGTTTGATAATGAAGGCTTAGATTATCATGTCAATGTGTGACACAATGCACAATGAAAATTTTATCACCTTGCTCTCACTTTTTTTGCTCCATCAAGGTGATAACTGCATTAAGAAATTATATTGAAGAGGTTTGCCTTTGTTGAGATTAAAAATAATATTTATGAAACAATTTTCGTTTTAGCAGAGGAAAACTTTCATGTTGAAGTCTCATGCTGGGTACTGAAGTATCCTCAAAACACACTTTGAAGTTGTATTATGGCTTTATGGGTTGTTCACACACTCTCTCTGTCGAGTAATTGTTGAAAGATGGAAGCCGTCCTGCTTCAGCACCGTATCAGCTGCAGGAACAGCAGGTCTCTAGTATCACACTGATTCAATTCCTTATCAGCACTCAGCATGAACAATTTTCTACCAGAGAAAGCATTCTGAAAGTCATGCATCCATAATCCAGAAAGATAAGGCCGCAACCTAAAATCCAAGACGAGTTCCAGCTAAATCCTGAATCCACAACCTGATCCTGTCAGCTCCTGAAAACCAGGTGACAGCAAAGTTTTTAATGACAGACGAACTCAAGAATGTTAAAAACAGGATAGCGGCGGGCGCATACACTTCCACAGCTGTTTTCCTAACCTGTGTGAATTACAGGGCTCTCCTGCGTTTTTCCATGTTCTCCACAAACGGCTATTACATGCAGAAAAATCATCAAGACTGTGAAAGGCCCTGGCCCCTGCAAACCACATCCTTCAATAATAGATGCCAGAGGAAGGAGGTTCATAAAAGCGTAAACCCCTGACTCCTAGCTGGGGCACGTCTCAAACCTCTTAGGTGGCCTCCTCTCCTTTTAGCTTCTCCTTATAAGGCCAAGAAATATGTAAAATAATGACACATCAACAGTTTTAATTTTATGCTTTTGTTGTCCGTCTGATCGTACAGGAAAGGAGGCGAGGAGAGGAAGCGGACTCTGTGGGCTCTTGTGATGCAGCCTTGAACCCGAGGACCTTGCAAATTTAAAGTCAACACCGTGAACCAGGGGCAAGATGTTCATCAAATATTTAAATAGAAGCCTCATGGGAAGTGCCCTGGAAATGGGATGAGTAAATAAAGAGCGAGGGATTGTCTCTTTCACATGACTGATTCTTCTGATGAGCCTGTTTGCTCTCTCTCTCTCTCTCTCTGTCTCTCCCTCCTCTCACTTTTCTTTCCACTCTCTTCCACTTTACTTGTTCTGTCTGCCCTTCGTGTTTCATTCTTGTCTCATCTGTGCCCTTTTTTGTTCAAAGACTGCAGCCACACAGTAGTTACTGTCAGAAGTGTCAGTCTCCTGCAGACAGAAGAGCTCTTTTCCACTCGGCGTTCTCCATCCCTGTGTGTTTCTGCCAAGCTGGAGCATGAGTGGGTGATTTTTTTTACTTGTTTGTATAATTACCTCAGCACGATATGAAATACGGCATTGATTGCAGCGCTTTAAGTCTCAATCAGCGGCTCTGATGCCTTGATTCGCTCACAATAAAAATCTGCACGATAGCAGGAATGCACGCACAAATTCCAAATTGTAAAAACGCATTTTGTTCAGACGCAAATTTCCACACATATGTATTTTTAAGATACAAAAATTTGAGCTGAATTGACCTGTGTGAGCACCGGAGTGCGATGCAAATCAAATGCCATCCTGTCACTAAAAGCTCCACATTGACCTTTTCACACGATCTTCCACTTCTGTCCTGCTTCATTTAACAAACTGCTGCACAGAACATCAGGTTTCAACATCTCCCACAAGATACAGAAATAATAAATTATTCATCTCTAACTATCTACTACAAGACATTTGCGTGAAACGTCAGCCTCTCTCTACTTTGGTCTGCTAATTATGGTTTGATGAGCAAGGCACATCTAAAATCAAGACCCACAAATTAACTATTGAAATTCTCAAGCCAGTACTTGTCATACATATGAATAATTATTACTCCATAAATTAGAATCTTTGTTAGGAAGTGTGAGAAATTAATCAAAAGTCACAGAATTGCAGGGATGAAGTTTAATATAACTCTGTTTCTGTGCAGGTAAACTAACAGATTCCATCTTATAGAATATAGATATGTAAAACCAGCTGACCTAACCTCTCATAGCTACAGAATAAGCATAGTAATGAAAATATGATAGATATTTATATCATTAAGAACTGATATTGACACGAATGTCACTTTGCACACTTGAAAAAAATGGGTTGAAGCTTGACTATGATGATAATAACAACAATAACCCAGTTTTAAAGGACCATGCCAGTGGTTTTTTTCAAGTTTGAGCCCACATACCTGTTACATTACTGACAATCATGTTTCAAAACATAAAAGCATATTTTTACATATTAATAGTGCTACATGGCATGTTTTTGGAGTCTTACCTTGGCTAAATGTGTTGACGGAGTTGTTTCCTTGTCCCAGGTTGATGATGTAACCATGTTTGGGTTGGGTGGTGATGGTAAACACCAGAGAGGCTGGGCTGCTATCTCTGTCCTCCGCTCTCAATGCTTTAGAGCTGATGGAGTACCCCAGGTGACCCGTGGGCAAAATCTTCAACGTGGGGGCGCCTTTGTTCACCACAATCTGCGGAACCCCGTTGTCAATCGCCACAATGGTGATCTTCATGGTTTGAGGGTGTCGAGTCTCAAAAACAGTATCAGGGAAAACATAAAAGTCAGTGTGTGTGCCGTCGGTGACGGTAAAGGAGAAGGAGTCCTCTGATGCTTCAGTTCCGTCGTGTTTGTAGCTGATGAGGTTTTCGTTGAGGTCTTGTTTGGTGAAGGTGGTGATTGGTGTTGACTGGTTGTAGAGCAGTTTACCGTGAACCGGCAGCTGGGTGACAGTGAATTTCAGCAGCTTCTCGGCTGTGTCTTGGTCCTCAGCTGTAAGCTCAAATGGTGTGATCAGCTTACTCTGCCCTTCTGTAACAACTACACCGTTAACAGTCACAACAGGTTTCTTGTTATCAACGTCCACAATTGAGATTCTGAATGTCCTGAAAATGGGATTGTAGCCGTCAGTAACTTCAAACTCAAAACTGTCCATTTTCACCTCGTCGTCTGAGGTGTGGATGTAGTAGATTTTGCTGCCGGCAAGTTGGAGCTGAGTGAAGGAGATGATGGGCATCCCGGGCATATCCGTGCACTCCAGGTGGCCTCTAACAGGGGCCCTTGTGATGGTGAAGACCAGGCTCTCATCAGGGCTGTTGAGGTCACTGGTGCTGAGAAGATCCGTAGTCAACGTCACTCTGCCACCTTCTTTCAGAGACACACCTTTACTGACCACATCAGGGAACACCATGTCAATACCGCCCACGGTGATGTAAAAGTAACGGTCAATGAGCGGGTTTATACCATCGGTGACATCAAATTTGACCAAATCTCGGATACCTTCCTGCCCGTTGTGTGTGTACATAATAAGCCCTTTGTTGATTTCAGCTTGTGTGAAATTCATTCCTAAAGTGATGTTCTCCAGAAACCCAGATGGAGTTTTCCTCTGCAGGAGACCCTGGCTGGGACCAAACCGGATGATATATGTAAGCATGCTGTCATCAGAGTCTAAATCTGTTGCTTTGAGCACTTTGTTATTTATTTCTTTGGTCTCTCCAATTTCCACTTCCAGGCCATCATTGATCATCATCCTGGGGGTCTCATCATCAACAGCAATGATCATAACCATGGCAGTTTTCTGCACCAAATACTTTCCATCCGTGAGAATGACATCAAAGCTGTCCTCTGCTGTCTCTGAGTCATCATGCTCATAAATAATACTTGATGCCTCTCTAATCTGCTCTAAAGTGAAATTAGTCACCAAAACTGAGCCTGTGGATAACTGGTTTAAAATGGCACCGTGTTTGGGAGGTTTGGAAATGATGAACATCAGCTCCTCAGGCGGAATATCGGCATCATCTCCATTCAGAAGCGGAGTATCGATGACAATGTTCATCCCCTCCATCACGACTATTTCTCTCATATAAATCTCTGGCTTTTCATCATTCGTGGGGATGATAACAATTGGAAAGAAATGGTTCTCTGAGAAATTGATGCCATCAGAACACCTGAATGTGAACCTGTCCTCCACTGGCTCTACACCTTTGTGAATGCTCTGCACATAGTGGATATTTCCTTCCCTGATGTCTCGGATGGTAAAAGCACTGATAGCTGTCCCTGACCTGGACTTTTCTGAGCCTGGAGCAGGAGATATATTTTCCACATAGCCAGCAGTGGGTTGGACGATGATTGTGCATAGGATATCATCCGTTGGAGTGTCATTATCATCAGCATTCAAGTGCTGAGGGCCGATGGCGTATTTTTCCCCTTCAATGACACTGAACTGGACCCCGACTCTGACCTCAGGGGCCTGGCTGTCAACTGGGAGAATAGTTACTCGGATGTGAACTCCGTTGATCTTATTCCCGCCTACTGTCCAATCATCCGACATGTCTGTGAGGGTCAAATTGAAGCCATCCAGTTGAGAGTTCAGACCAATCTCGCCACCAGTGTGTGCATAAACAACTACACCATTAATAATGTCAGCCTGTGTAAACCTCATCGCAGGAACTCCCTTAACGAGGATTTCTCCCTTAACTGGAGGATCTTCGACAATAAAGGTCAGCTGGAGGTCATCTGTGTCATCATCGTGGCCCTGGATGACACTGGTTGTGATTTCTGTAGCTCCATTTTCCAGCACATCCATGTGAGAGCCAATTGTCCCCGCAGGCAGGCTGACTGTTGGTGTCTCATCATCGACAGGCTTTACGATGACTTTGACTGTCACTGTTACGACGTGGATTCCATCACTGACATCCAGCTGAAATTCATCACTCACTGTCTCATCTCCATTATGCAAATAAGATATCTTCCCATCTGAAATATCCTCCAGTTTGAAAACTCCTCCTGTTTCTAGGTCAGTGAATGTTACCTGGATCTGGCCATGTTTAGGGGCCTGGCTGAGAGTAAATGTAATGTGTTTCATATCTGTGTCAGGGTCCATGGCGTCCAGCTCAGCGATGGTGATAATGTGTATGCCGCGTTCAAACACAGCAAAGCCAGTGTTGGTAATCTGAGGGGGCTTGTTATTGACTGGCTGGAGAAAGATGGTGAACACCCCCTCTACACTGTTCCCAGCTGTGTCTTCGACAGAATAATGAAACTGCACAACGTGGGCCGTGATTCCAAGCTCGACATCAGGGGGGTCATAGGAGATCTTGTGATGATTAATTTGAGCTTGTGTGAAGTCAGTGACTTCTGTATCACGATTCTCCGTCAGAACCAGAGAACCGAACATAATCGGGTTATTTTCATCCGTGTCCGTGGGGGGCTGGATAATCATGTATTTGAGGTCACGGTCTTCAGAGTCCAAATCGGTGTAGCGCAGAACTTCCTTGCTAAAGTGTGTGAGCTTGTACTCCTGAACAGTCATCTGTAGGGTGGTGCCGGGGTACAGCTTGGGGGGTACATCATCTATGGGTAAAACCTTAATGGTGAACACACTCTCTTCTGATTCATTAGGGGGGTCGTTGTCATCCTGAACTTTGAACACAAACTGATCCATGACTGTATATTTGCTGTGAGGGCCTGTGTGCTTATAAAACAACTTTCCATCAGTGATATCTTTCTGAAGCCACTCTGTCACCTCCTTCTCATACACTTCATCCTCAGCGTTGAACCTCCACGAGGATGGGTCCTCTGGGGCATCTGACTGCCTAAGAAGTACCACACCAATAGTAGAAAAGGGCGGAACAATAGTAAATTTAATAGTTGAGTCTTCAGAGTCGATATCAGCAGCGCTAAGCATGAGGGGAGATATGGGCATCATCTGGTTTTTGAATAGCACCAGGCCCGTGTTGGCATTTATAATCGGTGGCTCGTCATCAGTGGGGACGATCGTTATGGGAAAGAGGAATTCGACTTCATTTTTTCCATCTGTCATCTTAAAAACAATGTTATCGCTGTATGTGTCGCTCCCATCATGCTGATACACAACAACCCCTGTGGTGAGGTCAGCAGGCGTGAAGAATTTCCTGTGAGAACCCAGAATCATGAGGTCCCCGTGGCGCAGACCGTCCACCACAGTCACGGTGACACTGTCCAGGTTGTCCTCGTCGCTGATCTCCAGGTTTTGGGCTGTGAAAAGAGGCCTGGACTGCCCCTCATACAGCAACTGACCTGTGTTACGTGTCACAACCGGGGCCAAAGAGTTCATCGGCTTCACAACGATCATGAACGCAAAAGGGTCTGACAGAGCCCCGTCTGTGTCCACCACCTCAAACTCAAGCTGGAAAATCCTCTCGGTGTCTGAATCCAGTGAGGGAGGCTTGTAAGCTATTTTCAGATCTCGTAAGTCTCTCTGGTAGAAGGAGGTGATGGGGAGGTTTCTGTCATCAGTGCTGACTATGTAGCCCTCCTCATACGATAAGGGAGAGGTGATGTTGAATATAAGCTCATCTGAGTCTGACTCTGCATCCTCAGCAGCCAGCATGTCTGGGGTCAGAGCAGTCATGACAAATTGACTCACCTCCATCATCATCATGGACACAAAGCTGGGTTTGGGAGGAGTGTTTTCTTCTCCCTCCTTGATGCGGATCATGAGATGGAAATACTCCTGTTTCACTAAATTACCCTCCTTATCATGCAGCTCCACAACCATGGGAACATAGTCTTTATTGGGAGATTTATGATCAAAGGTGTGCTCATAACGGATGTCAGCCTGGGTGAATTCATCACAGTTCATCATTTTGGAAAGTTTTCCCCCGTCGATGAGTTTTCCATATCTGGGCAGAGCGCTGCCACCAGACAGGGATGTCACCTCGCATTTATAAGTGTCTCTGTCATAAGTAAACTCTAAAATCTTCTGATCAATAGGATTACTGATCCCTTTCAGATTATCAACAGTGAGAGGCATGTTTTTGGTGAGTAACTCCAGCTGCGTAAAAATCACCTCCACCTCCATCATAAACGGGATTATAACGGTTTCAGTTTGCGCGTCATACCTGAGCTGCAGCCTCACTCTGTCTTTAGCCGGACTCCTCGACCCGAAGTGGGAGTAGGTCACATCATTCGGACCGAAATCGCAGGGAAACTTTTTAGGAGAGAGGTGTCCTGGTCTCTGTGAAAGCGGATCATTATCCAGGACCGTGATGCTGCAGCGATCCCCCGGCTGCGTCTGAATCACCAAATCATTGATGGGATCGATGAAGACAGATCTCCCGAAAGGCACGCGTATTCCGCTGTTGGCCACCAAGATGGTATCCTCTGACAGTTCAGATCTCAGCGCGTAAAATAATCCAGAGCTGTCAGGCTGCGCGGAAACTGTAACGGAGAAACAAAACAGAAGTCTGTAGAGCCACATTTCGGCAGCGGATGTGATCCGGAGCATCCGAAAAGAGTCAGTCTGTCAAAGTGATGCTGCAATTCTCCGGTGTTTTTCGCTGGAAACGATTAAAAATAAAAAATCCCAAAGTGTCGGGAGTTTGCCGGAAGCCTAAACGAACACTCCCACGCATCCGTGTGGATCCTCCACATACTCAGACAGAACAGCGCGCAAGCACTTTTAACTTCAGGCGTGAGAGTCTGCGTAAAAATGCACCGCCCACCTCTGTATGTTATTGGAGGATTTAGAGGGCTTGTTAGCTCAGCCTTGCTGCTAATGGACAGTTCAGCTGTCAATCACAGGGAGGAGGAGACTATAGATGAGCTGAATTACATAAATGTATTACCAAGAGAGAAATGATCGAGTTTTTATGAGTGTATTTGTATTAATACCAAATAATGTAATAGCCTTGAATATCATTTATCATTAAGCTACATACAGTAACATAGATCACAGAACATAGATGTTAATATAAATATTAATGAGTAAATCAGTTACAACATCATGAGTAATGACACAAGTAAGAGATCTGTTGCTTTTAAGCTTTCACAAACCTTTTTGCCTTTTTGCATTAAATAACTGTAATAAAGACAGCAGCCATTAGTCTGATTCTTTTCTAATGTTCCTGTGTATTTATTCTGGTTAAGGTCAGCCACTGTGTTCATTTTCCATCCGTCCATTTATTTATTTATTTACTTAATCATGTAATTAGGTGTTTTATGGTGAATAAGCAGCAGATCCTGCAGCTTTTGTTGGCCTTCCCTCAAACAAATACAAATCAATATGAACCTTCTGCTATACGCACAGGATAGAAAGGAATGACCCTGTCCTTATCAGTGTAAATCAGTAGACTATGATACAATAAACCCAAATCCAACAACATACAGCCATAAGCAGAAATGCAGGGATGTCAAATCCATAAGGCTGTCAGGGAGCAGAAGTGCCGCAAAGTGCTTCTGCAGAGTGCAGAAAATCCATCAAGTTAGACCTTGATGGTCCTGTGGGAAATTCGTAGAGCAAACCGAGCCACATGAGAGTCTGTCGAGGCTAAGTCACAAGAGAATAAAACCTGCTCTGCCAAGAGGCCTTTAGGATCATCCTGTGATCTGCTGGAATTTTTTTTTTTTTTTTTTTCAGAATAAATTTCTCTTTGCCATTAAGCATTTGCGGAGTGAGATTTGGAAAAAGCTTTGGCAACTGCCCCAATCAAATCAACATGGCTGAAAGTCTGAAGTTTGTTTGTGTTGAGTCCGTGTGGATCAAAGTGGCTTATAAGTCACCATGAATTTGTACAGTTACTGAAATACACGGTTTACTTCTGAGGAAATCAGGAAATCTCATAAAAGAGGAATTCAAACATCGGCGAGTGTGAAAATTCAACAGTTCATATTACAGTTGACATGAAGGCAAATATTTATGGCTTCGATATTCCATTTGAATATTTTTTTTCCATATGAAATGGGTTAAAAGTTTCAAAAGTGAATATGTGAAAAGTCCCAGACTGCTCTTGTAAAGCCATCAGTCTCGAGCCTTCAAAAATCCTCAAAGGCTGAACGGTGGAGCTTCTGCCTGTGACTGTATTTTGTTCTTGGCAGTGCACCAGGTTGAAAATGCCAGCTGATTACAGGCTTTCTGCTGCCTTGTCATTTCAAGGTACATGACATCCCCAACTCCCACAGCTGTCACATCCCTTACATGGCCCGGAACATTTGTCACGTGTGTAAGAATCAATGTGTTTATATGTGAACAAGCAGTCCGATGCACGCGTGTTAAATCTGCCTTTTGAGAAGTGGATGAATTGAGAAAGATGATACTGAAGACTAAAGTCTGACCGAGGGAGCAAAGGGGAACAAAGGAGGGATTTAAGGATCATTATTAGGCCCTAAAATTAGAGGCTAGTGTGCATTTTCACCTGGCACTTACAGCTGCCATGTTTCCCACAAGTACAACTCTTATTTTCTGTTAGAAAATCTTGCAGATAAGGAAATATGTTGCATGATGAATGCTTCTTTTTAGTGATTTTTACACCACAGGAACTTTCACGAGGACCTGGTTTATGCTTAACATGAGACCCTCTGAAAGGGACCGTCCACGAGTGCTGGCATTCATGGCTCTCATAGTTTCATGACTTTTGGTGACGCTGTAGGAAAATGTCATTCTGAAGCGCACAAAAACACTCACAAACATAGTGGAAATAGAGAATCATTTCTGGTTCAGTCACGCTCAACAAGAGAGTTGTTGATTAATGAAATATTGCTCGGCTGCAAGACAAAAAGAAAAAATAAAGTGTTTGCTATTTGTTTTTTCTATTGCTCTCTCTACTATCCAGCTTTTTTGACCACAATTGCATCACATTTTCCACGTGCCCACTCACGTCTGCATCCATATTCAGCATAAACCAGATTAAGGAATCTTTTCTAGAACTTTCTTTTGTTTTGCACCAAAGAGCCAGGACCCATTTTGGCACCAGAGCTACAGTTTCTGAAGCATTTTTGTTTTTTTAGCTCCTACACCATGAAAGACATTTCTAATGGTTTAGAAATCACTGAGTTGAACATCGATAAATAGTCTATTATCTATTTTTTTTTTAATTTTATTTAGTTTATTTGGACAGGGACCATGCACAAAAAACATTAATCTCAAACTGAAAAGAAAATGCTTTGTACCAGATTTAGCTAACAGCTAATTTCCATCTGCAGTCCCTGCAGTCTGACAGAAGCTTTGCATCTTTCCAACTTGGAGTTTTATCTCAGTCTTGTCATGGAGCTCCACAACTGTTATACAGTTTGACTTTTCTCTTTCTGGTGTTAGAACTTTCCATCTGAAGTTTGTCAGTTTTCTCTCTCTCTCTCTCTCTGTCTCTCTCGATAGTTCCTATTGTCCAAAGCTGAGGTCTCAATTGATCTTAAACATCTGAAGGTTGTGATAAGGGAAATAAGGAATTTCATTGTGAAGATAGCACTTGTTTGATGTTGCTGCAGGAGCAACATATGCCCTCAGGAGTTCATATTTTTTTAAATGTCTGCAGTGAGAGTGACTGAGGTGACGTAGAAGTAATCAACATTGAAGAAAACTGATTCTAGATTAATTTAAATTGAATTGTAAGACATTTCAATTTGACGACATGATGGCTAAGTTTTATATTAAGTGTGATGCGTTTGGCATGAGGTAATGAAATGTACTTCATAACACATTCATTGTCCATCTATTGTTGTGTGTGGTGGTGAAGTTTTGGCATATGGAAATAACATGGCTGGTGTTGCAGCACCTTGGAAATATGAGTAAGAAACTCAGTGAAGGTACCGTGTAGTTTCTAGTTAGGATAGTTCTTGGTATAGTAGATCCTAATTTAGCTCTGAACTTTAGGTCTAAAAGAGCCTCTGACTTCCTTTCTGCTCCCATCTGACTAATTAGCACTGAAACTCTTACTCTTGCAGCACTTTGCCATCACCTGCCAAGCACACAGAAGCCTTTGAGAAGTCCAACCGCAGATTCAAAACATATTCATACAGCTCGGGATGTGGGGTTCCTCTGCACAGCAGCTGCTCCACTGCGATTCAGAGTAATACTGCTGAATATCCAAATTCTGATCAGGCCTCACGTGGAGTCTGAGACTACACGGGAAGGTAAGAGATTTAAAACTGTCAGGTAACGAGGGCATATGAGAAGATTAAAGATGAGCTTTAGGTATCCATCCAATAGCATAAAATCTAACATGCAACCCTCAGAAAGACAAATATATCTTCTTACTTATCATAAACTGTAATTTGATTTATCTGTTGTTTTCTGATGATACGCAGATTCGCCTTTAACAGACAAATGAATATTCATTATTGTTGTATAAATAGATATACAGCAGCATAAGTAAATCTAAAGCAGGTACTTTAAATGTCATGATATTTCAAATGCAGGATGTTTGTTGTTCCTGAATCTGGAAGATCAAATTTCTGTCAGTGAGTTTTTGTCATTTTGTCATATTCATCATTCATCATTTTGACTGGTCAATATGAAAGGTTTATTATTGAATGTGTGTTTGTAATGATTAATTAAATGATCAAATGGTGAATGATCACCAGAAAGTGGGCTGGATAATATTGATGAAACTAAATTATGGTATTCTTGACAAAATATCATAATATTGACAAAATTTTGCTAAAAATATTTATTTACACCTGACATTTTCATTTCAATATGTAAAAACTGTCAAAACAAAAAAAAGTTAAGAATTCAGGACTTATGAAGTGTGATGGATTCTGTAAGAGCATCCATCCATCCATCCATCCATCCATCCATCCATCCATCCATGAATGGATGCATCCATTCTCCTGTGCAGGATCACCACAAATTTAAAGTTACAGTCTGATCCAGCTGTAATCTGACAGGTCACGAAAACCAAAACACAGCATAATTTATTAGAATTCACCTTAATTAACAGATCTTTTTATAACTGATTAACATTTGCTATGACTTACTTAATATAATTTGCAAAACCAGCACCAAACAAGCTATAAACTTCAAATATGTCAGACAATAGATAATAACTTGTGAGTACAAGATAATTATCTGGAGCTGATATGGCACCCAGGAAGAGCCCAAAAGAACAGCTTCAAAAACAACAGGGATTCTCCTTTGCATGAAAAATGCGACTGTGGTGCAATGAGAAAATTTAGTTTCTATTTATTTTCCACTTAAATAAATCCGACCCACCAGAATCAAGATGTAGGAGTCTGAATCTGTTATGCTACACCAGCGCTGAGTGTGGCACAAGATTTTTGTCTGGGAACTTGGTTACATTTTACTTGAGGATAGTTTTGCTTTTGCATATCTGCAGCAAGCAGTCGACAAAATCAGTTTACCCATGAAGAGCTTTTTCCTGCATCGTGATTCTGGTGGGTCGGCTTGAAAAGAAAATCCGTCATGGTGTCAAATGTACACTGAAGTACTCTGAGTAATACCTGAGTAAAAGTAGCAATAACATAAAGGAGAGACACTCGAGTAAAAACACAAGTAAAAATACTGCATTGAAAATTTACTTAAAATTGACAGCTATTATGTTTTAGCTGGAAAAATTACTCAAGTGAAAGGTAAAAAAATCCACCTGAAAGGAAGGAAAGTTCCATTTGTAACATTTAAAAAATACAATTTCTCATTGTAGACAGATAAACGCTCAGGTCTTTAATGCATCTCTGCAGTTCTTCAAGTAGAATGTTGTGTTTTTTTATAGTAAAAATTATTTAATATTGATAGACCTTAGTTTGCGAAATGCCAAAAAGTTAATTGCACTGATGTGAAAAAAACTTACAGACCAAAGGTACACAGTGGGTAAGGCAAATGTTGTCAAGTCTGCCATTGGAAAGGATCACTTTTACACTGAAAGGTTAAAAAAAAAAAAATGTTTGAAGATATATGGAGACCCTTTATCTATTATGTAAATCAAATTGATTTGGTGGATGATGAAGCAGAGGTTTGAATGGTTGTTGCTGTGGCCCATGCAGATTCTGAGATCGAGACTCTTGAAATGACCAAAGAAATGTGAAAGAGCTTATAATTGTAATTCTGTATTATTTTCTCAGTAATTATATTGCATAATATAAGGATTACCATCTGGCAAAAAAAAAAAATACAAAGTAGAGAAAATACAATATAAAAGGACATACAAAAAATATAAATACACTATTTGCATCAGTGAAGTATAAAAAAAGTATAAAAACACTATATATATTAATGAAACACCAGACTTAAATATACTATATACATGAGTGAAATTGAAAGAACATATATACACTATATACATCATGGATTGCACAACATGAAAAATTGCACCTGGTTATTAATAATTGCACGTAATGTAAATGGGGTTTGCACAGTTCCCAGTATAAATATGTCAGTCAATATAATGCAACTTAAAAACTGTATTGTAAATAAATATGATAAAGAGGTAGCTTAGGCGAAACATGAAGATCAGACCATGTTTGCTACTCGCTGAGTGGGTTTTCCTTTGCATATCCATACAGGTGTTACTGTGGGGCTTTTAATGCATGAACGAAGGTGGGGGTNTGGGGGGTCCCATCGTTCTGCACTCTTACCTCCTTGTCACTACAACCACACAAACCTGTTGCGTCTTGAGGAAACACATTAAAAAAAAGCAGCGCTTCTGCATGCAAAACCACTATGTTCCCACACTGTTGATCTAACCTGAAATTACTTTTCATCTGGGTCAGCTGAAAGTCTAATGGGAAACCCCCCTCCCCCCTTCCCCCTCCTCCTGGTGTACACACACTCACAAACACACACACTCACACAAAGACATACAAACACATAGATTGACATCTGTTTCTTCTTTGTTGCCTTATTACTGAGGTGTAAATCAGGCTTTGGGAGGAGCTGTTGTCTTGTAGGGACGTGTGAAGACGACTGTCCTCTAATCAGCCACACAAAGAGCCTGTGCGTTTGGACAAAGTGTCAGTTTGGTCAACGTTTGCTGTCTGGTGGAACCGCCTGTCCTCTTCCTGTGTCTCACACGCTCATTTACAGTACAGGTGAGGATGTTCGTGTACGTCCGTGTCTTTCAGGTAGAAGGAAAGGCTTGTCATTATGAATTAGAGCAGAATTGGGTAAGTATGGTCGCAGCTGAAACGGTAACTGCCTCTCAAACTGTGAGAAAAGAGAAAAGCGATGGAAAGTAGCCGAGGACATTTACTCAAGTAATCTAGCAAAGTGCAATTTTGAGGTATTGCTACTTCACTTAAAGGACCAAGCCAGTGATTTAGCATGTTTGAGCCCAATAAATACAACCTACATTACTTCCAACCATTTTCCAAAACATGCTTCAGCAGAGGTAAATTTTAGAATTGTTTTTCCTATCGTCCAGACTGTTTCAGTTCATTCTAGTATGCTGAGTAAAAAAAAAAAGAAAAATTAACTTGTAGAGACTTGAAACATGTGTGAGATAAATAATCCATCACAGCAAACAAAACGTCTATAATTTTTTTTGTCAGAGTGACGTCATTTTACTGCAAGATAAGATTTAAAATTCTTTCTTTCTTTCTTTCTTTCTTTCTTTCTTTCTTTCTTTCTTTCNCTGCAAGATAAGATTTAAAATTCTTTCTTTCTTTCTTTCTTTCTTTCTTTCTTTCTTTCTTTCTTTACTTCCTTAACTCTCTTTGTTCTTTCCCTCTTATTTTTTCTGTTCCCTTTCCTGCCTTTTTTTTCCTTTATTGGTTCTCTCTTTCATTCTTTCCTTCAGTCTCATTTCTTTGCTTTTTTTCCTTCCTTTCAGAAAAAATTGCATCCCCCGTTTCCTGGATTTATGTCTTTTCTGTTCCCTTCCTTCTGTCTCCTCTTCCTTCTCTGAAAACTGACAAAAGTGGAGATATATTTTCATGTGACAGCAAAATCTATTCTTCTTCACGAGTCTTTTACTTTTACTTTTAATTTGGTAAAACTCCAATACCAGAACTTGTATTGAAGTAATTTTTCATTGCAGCATATTTACTTAATAAGTGAAGGACTTGATGAATCTTCTTAATTTAAACGTCTTGAACTTTTTTGTGTGCTGAACTGAAACTGAATTTGTGTCTTTGCACTGATAAGACGTCTCATACTTCGTTGCCACGGTGACATTCAGTATTGGAACTTTTACCGTAAATCCAGTAGATTCTATGTTCTGAATTGTTCGACATTAATGATTTGTTTACAGCGTGTGTGTGTGTGTGTGTGTGTGTGTGTGGCTGCTTGGCTTGGTGACGTGCCCCCTGCTGAGCGAATTCTCTCTATTTCATGTGACTTCACAGAGGTGACAAGTCTAACAAGGGACGAGCCTGACACACTCCATCACACATCAGACGAGTACTCATCCTCCTCTGCAGGCCACGCAATTTACAGCCTGGCTGTCAGCGGCGGCTCAGAGAGCAACGTTTGTTTCAGAGATTTAACAGTCATTTTCTGTTCCAGACAAGAGGTGAATGTGACTGGAAGAGGAGAGGAGAGCAGAGGAGAG
>VXCM01006267.1:0-10307 GCA_014773175.1 Lucifuga dentata
AGGGCGAGGGTGATGGCGTCCTCGGTGGAGCGGTTTGCCCTGTAGGCAAACTGATGGGGATCAAATATCAATAATATCAATAATATATAATATATAATATATAATATATAATAATATAATAATATAATAATAATAATAATATATAATATAATATATAATAATATAATATCAATATCAAATAATACAAACATGATCAATGACACTTTTTTGTCTTTTCATAAACCGAAGAAAATACTATCAAAATCTACTGCTGGTGTGGTTTTAGAGCATAAAAGCTATTAAACACCAGAGGCAAATAACTTGTGTGAATATTTTGAGCGTTCATACTCTTTTTGAAAACTCATGCCGTGTTAATGGAGCCTGTCATATGGAGTTTCGCTTGATAAAATTGTGGCTTTTTTTTTTTTTTTTTNTTTTTTTTTTTTTTTGGATAAAACTAGATTTTTCCAACTTTTCACCCGTGAACACAACACATCGGACCAATCAAAGTGCTGTCTGCTTTTAATGTCTCAATCACTCGAAACATTCAATGTGACGGCTCGTCTAACTGTTTTTATGTCACAGAACTCTGTCCTGTGTCATAAAACGGACAAAAATGATAAAAACTAGAATAACAAAGACAACGTGTGGAGGAGGACAGCTGATGATTCATTATGACAACGGTTATAATGCTATAATGAATCTACCTATGAACATCCTGGAGCATGTCCAAAAGTGTTTGTGATAAAACTTTAATTCCTGTATTAAACAGTATAATTCTCTGTGTTCATGCCTCCTCCTCCTCCTCCTCCTCCTCCTCCTTTGTATCAAATCAACCCAGAATCTCTGTTTTTTCCTCCTTTTTCAAGAAGAATCAGAACCAGGTCATCATCACTTGATGACTCCATTTTTTTTTTTTTTTTNTTTTTTTTTTTTTTTTGTTTTTCAGTGTATTTTTTGCTTTTACGAGGGTGAATCTGTGTATAATTTGCAGAAATCTTGTTGCATTTCATGTATATTTACCAAGAAAAATTTTCCTTCATATATTTATTTGCATCGCTCTTGGTATAACAGCCTCCTAAAGGATGGAAATGCCATGTAACGTAGTAGCACAGTGCAAAATGCACCTTTATTCACTTGCTCTGCTGTGCTTCTCCTCCCACTGTGGTGCACTGAGTCACCAAAATACCAAACAGGTGTAGGTGAGGCAGGAAACTGGCTGCACCGACAGATAACACCACGAGACAAAAACTGCTCTGTGCACTACAGCGCTGCACAGAGTTAAATCTTCAAAAGTCACACCAAAAAAAAAAAAANCAAAAAAAAAAAAAGTAGATGAATAAAAATGGAGAACAAAGTTGGTTATTCTTAGATCTTTACGAAAAGTGGAAAGTTTTTTTTCCTGACCCATCCTGAATTAAAGTGTTGGGCAACTATAAATTTGTAAATTGGTGCCACTAACCAAAAGAAGAAAAGAAAAATAAAACATTTTCAAGATCACAAAAGTCAGTGTAATTCATCTTTTAGCAATGGTGATATTTTTTGGAAAAAGTGGAAAATAATGGTTGAGACGTCTCTGGACTGAAACGTGGAGCCACGCTACTAGCATAGCTAAACATGCTGCTAACATGACTAAACGTGCTGTTTGTCTAAACATGCTTTTAGCTTGATAAACATGCTGCTAGCATTGCTAAAAATGCTGCTATCATAGCTAAACATGCTTTTAACCTATTTAAGCATGCTAGAATGGCTTGCTGTCAGCATATCTAAATATGCTTTTAGCTTTTCTAAACATGCTGCTAGCATTGCTAAACATGCCACTAGCAAGCATAAACATGCTTTTTACTTATCTAAAAGTGCTGCTGGCATGGGTAAACATGCTGCTTACATAACTAAACATACTGTTAGCATGGCTAAATGTGCTGGTAACATGTCTAAACATGCTGATAACATGCTAAATATGCTACTAGCATGGCTAAGCATGCTGCTAACAAGACTAAACATTTTACTAGCATTACTAAATATGCTTCTAACTTGTCTAAACATGTATGGCTAACAATGCTAAGCCATGCTACCATGGCTAAATATGCTGCTAGCATGTCTAAACATGTTGCTAGCATGGCTAAGCAGCAGGATCCTAGCATGACTAAACATGCTTCTAACTTGTCTAAACATGCTGCTAACAAGGCTAAACATTTTGCTAGCATTACTAAATATGCTTCTAATTTGTCTAAACATGTATGGCTAGCAATGCTAAGCCATGCTACCATGGCTAAATATGCTGCTAGCATGTCTAAACATGTTGCTAGCATGGCTAAGCAGCAGGATCCTAGCATGACTAAACATGCTTCTAACTTGTCTAAACATGCTGCTAACAAGGCTAAACATTTTGCTAGCATTACTAAATATGCTTCTAATTTGTCTAAACATGTATGGCTAGCAATGCTAAGCCATGCTACCATGGCTAAATATGCTGCTAGCATGTCTAAACATGTTGCTAGCATGGCTAAGCAGCATGATCCTAGCATGACTAAACATGCTTCTAACTTGTCTAAACATGCTGCTATCATGGCTAAACATGTTGCTAGCGTGACTAAACATGCTGCTATCATGGCTAGGCTAACATGCTGCTAGCATGACTAAACATGCTTCTTATTTGTCTAAACATGTTGCTAGAATGGCTAAAGATATGCTACTAGGAGGTTTATTCTGCACTTCAGGATTAGAATGCGATGTAGCATTTCAGCATGTCGCATCCAAACTTTCAGCAGCAGCAGATCATTTCGTGACAACAGGAAGTTATAATACTTTATCTGAAAACAAAATTACCCATTCAAATGCAGAACTGCTGCTTATCTTAATTTCAAATAAATCACATACATTGTTTTAAAAATTAAATTGCCACATAAATGAAAGTTCAACAAAGTAATAGCGAGAGCATTTCCATAAATTTCCCTAATGGAGTAATCCACCTCAGACAAAGGACAAATTTTGTAGGATATTGTTGTGTTTCAGCTTTTCATCTCCTGCTCCTGATTTTCATATAAAAGTCTTTTTTGGAGGCACTTGGTGACTTGGCAGACAGCACAATGCTGACGATGGAAATTCATTTTAGGAAAGCACTCTGAAAACAATAAAATATTCATCATCACAACACAAACAGCTACACACTAACAGAGTGGACCTGCACGTTCATTTCTATCAGATGCTGCACCAACAGCTGTCTGTCTGTCTGTCTGTCTGTCTGTCTGCCTGTCTGTCTGTCTGCCTGTCTGTCTGCCTGTCTGTCTGTCTGTCTGTCTGTCTGTCTGTCTGTCTGTCTGTCTGTCTGTCTGTCTGTCTGTCTGTCTGTCTGTCTGTCTGTCTGTCTGTCTGTCTGTCTGTCTGTCTGTCTGTCTGTCTGTCTGTCTGTCTGTCTGTCTGTCTGTCTGTCTGTCTGTCTGTCTGTCTGTCTGTCTGTCTGTCTGTCTGTCTGTCTGTCTGTCTGTCTGTCTGTCTGTCTGTCTGTCTGTCTGTCTGTCTGTCTGTCTGTCTGTCTGTCTGTCTGTCTGTCTGTCTGTCTGTCTGTCTGTCTGTCTGTCTGTCTGTCTGTCTGTCTGTCTGTCTGTCTGTCTGTCTGTCTGTCTGTCTGTCTGTCTGTCTGTCTGTCTGTCTGTCTGTCTGTCTGTCTGTCTGTCTGTCTGTCTGTCTGTCTGTCTGTCTGTCTGTCTGTCTGTCTGTCTGTCTGTCTGTCTGTCTGTCTGTCTGTCTGTCTGTCTGTCTGTCTGTCTGTCTGTCTGTCTGTCTGTCTGTCTGTCTGTCTGTCTGTCTGTCTGTCTGTCTGTCTGTCTGTCTGTCTGTCTGTCTGTCTGTCTGTCTGTCTGTCTGTCTGTCTGTCTGTCTGCCTGCCTGTCTGTCTGCATGTCTGTCTGTCTGTCTGTCTGCCTGCCTGTCTGCCTGCCTGTCTGTCTGTCTGTCTGCCTGTCTGTCTGTCTGTCTGCCTGTCTGCCCTGTCTGTCTGTCTGTCTTTTGTGGCCTGGTCAGGGGCCCAAATATTAAAATCTGCCTGGAGCCCTAGCGGCCCTGCATGTTTATTCTGAATGTTTCCCTCTTTGATTTCTGACACACACACACACACACACACACACACACACAACACACACACACATAGTATATATGGCTTCATATTNCACACACACACACACACACACACACACACACAACACACACACACATAGTATATATGGCTTCATATTTGTTGTATGTTTATTAATAATTAAAGGAGGCTGCAGGTGTAAAGAGAGAAGAAACTAAACAGGCTGTAACTTCTCAAACATTTGATGTCATCATGTATTGAAATTTATAAATGAATACTTTTGGAATGTATTACATAATACAGCCTGATACAATAATTATTTATACTCAGTAAGTCCCTTTTCTTTTTTTTTTTTTAATTTAGTCATATTTTCATCCTCTTCCCATCTTTCTTTTTCTGAAGGTTTTATGTTTGCTGGATAAACACATCAAGTGTGATGCTTCCAGCTTCCTGTCTGCTGTTTTACTTATCAGCATTACAGTTCAGATATAATTCTCAATTTTTGTCAGTAAATATATTTTAAACAGCTGCTCTTTTTTTTAATTTGTTAAATTTAATTGGCTGAACACTTTCCGCAGATTATTAATCTTAAGATTTTGAAGATAGCAGCTAAAACGATTCTTTTAAATGCTTACCAATAGTTTTATTATGTTTTCTGAATGCTGCTTTATTCTGAAAATCATTTACAGTCTCCTCTTTTTGTTCTTTTTGTTCTCTTTTTTTTTGGAGGGGGGGAGCCCCCTCCTCCCTGCAGCACTGTTGAATAATTAATAAATATTTGCTTAGTCATGAATTGTTAACATGTGATCACTTTTTTTCCCTCGTGATATTTCTTGTGAAAAGGTTTTGCTGTTGTCTTAAATATATTTGTTTATTTATTTATTTTTTGTTATTTCTGTAGGTTTTTTTTTTTTTTTTTTTTTGTTCTCCAGCTACAGATGTTCCGATTGTAGCTTTTAAGTGCTGATTATTGATTTATTTCTGTAAATGCTAACACGCTTATTAAAGACGAGCCGTGATCAGCAGCGTGATGAAACATTAGCCTGACAGAACACGGCTATAAAAAGAGGGAGGATCTGATTATGTATTCTCTGGGGATGCTGGGGAGTGGGGGGATCTAGTTAACTAGATTGGGTAGTGGGATTTGGGTGGGGGGGTGTTCCAGCTGGAAACGAAACAGATCTATGCCCACAAAATAACCCAAAATAACACCTCCCCACCACACCACCACCACCCTCAGCTGGTGCCACCATGAACCCTGAACCCTGACTTGACCTTGTGTACAAAGACTTCTCTCTCTCTCTCTCTCTCTCTCTTGGNCCCCCCCCCCAGCGTGTCTTCGTCGTCAGAGCCAAGCGGCACTTCAGGCACATACAAACCTTACTGTACCTGCTGTGGCGGAAACAATTTGAAGATGAATAGTGGCTTCAAGTCCCTGGAGGCTCTCGTGTCTTTCTCACTTTCCCTTTATGTCTCTCTCTCTCTCTCTCTCTCTCTGGATTAGCATAAAGGAACAAGCAGGACACGGCGGGCTGAAAGAGCTAACCGGTGGCTGGATAAGTATGTCATTGAATGGAGCCCTGTTGTAAATGATGGGGTGGGGTGGGACCTCATCCCCATCTGGTCTTTTTAAAGAATACCTTGTGGTAATTACCCCCCCAGACGGCATTGTGTGAGCGCCCAGGCCGTCCGGCCAGGTGCCTGCGAGCCCCGCTGCTTCCGGCCATTCAGCGGTGCCGTACGCTGCCCCCAAGCAGAATGGAAGCAAGGTCACAGCCTGATTTTATTATTACGCTCCCACTTTACCCACTAAGACAAACGTCACACCTCTCCAGATTAGCATAAAGGCTAAGCATTGTTGATGAATTAGCATTGTAGCTCCTCCTGTAACAAATTTATCAACAAATAAAACTATAAGTTGTTTGTTTGTTTGTTTGTTTGTTTGTTTGTAATGTTTAAGTGATATCTGCATCTGAATCCGCATGGTGACAGAGATTGGTTCTGATTGGCCGATGGTGTCTGCGATGTTTGGGGAATATCTAAATCCTGTCTGGGAATGGGTAGGAATATTAGGATATTGTACAGGGATGAATGTTGCAAAATTTTCAGTATCAGGCTCGTGACATGTTTAGATTATGCTGCTGCAGCGCCACCTACAGGATGCAGAATGGAAGCAAGGTCACTACCTGATTTTATTAGCATAAAAAATAAGCATTGTTGATAAATTAGCATTGTGGCTCCTCCTGTCACAAAATTCATCAACAAATAAAACTAGATGTTGTTTAAATAACAGGATTTTTAGGAATTTTTTACAGCTGTATCCACATTCAAATCCAGACAGGGACAGAGATTTGTTCTGATTGGCCAATGGCGTCTGCGAAGTTTGGGAAATATCTATATCCTGTCCGGGAATGTTTGGAAAATTAGAGTATTGGACAAGGATGAACTGTGCAAAATATTCAGCGAGGCAGATTGGTGACATGCATAGATGATGCTGCTGTAGCGCCACCTACAGGACAAATGGCATCAGATTTCATACATGTTAGAATGTGGTTACATTTGTGTATAATCTGAGTTGTGGAATTTGTGTCCATCCAAATATGGGCGTGGCCTAGATTGAATGCGTGAAGCTTCTGCCAAAATGTAAAATGCTTAATAAACAGCCATATGGTGGCGCACCAGCAACTAAGCAGTTTCTCCTCATCCATCCCCGAAATTTCCATTAAATTCACTGGAACGTGCAAACTATTTATTTATTTTTTTATAACATTCTGCTAATTTGATAAAACTCAGTGTGTTTTACATAAGACTTTTAATAAACACATTAAATTAAAAAAAAAACAAAAAAACAATGCAGAAACAAAACAACATCGGTGAAAAACATAAAATAAATTAAAATACAAGAGAATAATTTTGTAAAGAAAAAAGACAAGAAAAGTGATAGTACAGTTATGGCACAGATCACAGGGCAAGTAATTAATAAATAAAACAGAGACAAGTTTAAAAAGTGAAATAAAGTGCAAAATTTAATTAAACAGAGACAGAAAAATAAACTTGGAGAGAATATAGGCTCATTAGCATGTTTTTGTGAGCTGCTACATGATGACGATGATGATGATGATGATGATGATGAAGATATGATGATGATGATGATGATGATTATTATTATTATTATTACTGAAGAGTTTGGATTTTTTTTTTTTTTTTTNTTTTTTTTTTTTTTTATTATTAAAAACCACGAATTATCAAATATCGTACTGCAGCCAAACTGCATAACAGGAAATAGCCTGTGTGTTCCCTAACATTAACATTACATGTGTAGTCACTTTTCTGTTTTCTAATTGTTCTAAATTTGTAAATTAAATAAACTATAGTAAATTAGCTTATAGTAGTACAGTAAAGGTTAAAGGTTAACCCGATCTTTAACCATCCATTCAGTCATTTAGCCTCAAAACTGGAAGCGTGAAGTGGTGTGAGTATTGTTTTGTTTTGGATAAAATTTGAGCAAATTTACTCAAATTAAATTAAAATTATTAATTAATTAATTTATATTTTGTCATCTATAGCTTTTACTGTGTTACTGGTTTTATGAATTGTATGTTTTATGCACTATGTTGTATGCATTTTTATGTTGTACGACTTGAGCCCATATCTTATCTTATCTTATCTTATCTTGGCTATAAGAAGACAGGTTTTTTTTGTAGAGTCAAAAGTTGTAAATGTGTCGTTGCAGAGCTGAAGATTGATCACGTCCACATATAAAGTCATTTGTGTTTAGGTCACGTGACGTTCGGAGTCCTCGTTTATAATCGTAATTTATTCAAATTAATCAGCATGAATTCATCTGCTCCGGTTCTGCTCTTGAATCTGGCCCATGCTGTGAATGACAGTGCTTTCAGTAAACAAAAGGTGCTTGACCTTTGACCTTGACACACATAGAAATTCCAAGAGCTCTCATCAGCAGCCCCATGCCTTTCAGCTTTATTCATGTAAGCATCCACGAACAAAGACGCAGAAGCTGAGGGTCTTTACGTGAGCCCACTGGAAAAGGAGAGTGGAAACAGCATGGAGGGGCCAAGGTAACGCTGCTCCCACCCAAGGACACGTTCACCGTTTCTGCCATCTACAGGAAAACATGCTCGGTGGATTTTAAAGGACCATACCGGTGATTTTGCATGTTTAAGCCCAATATGTCTATACAATCTGCATACATGTTACATTACTGACAATTTCCAAAACATAAAACCGTGTTTTAGTTGTCCTGTTATTTTTTCCAAATCTCCTAATCTTTCAAAATCAAAACATGTTCAGTGATACACATCTTAAAATTCAATGTTTTGCCTGCTAACACTTAACTCAAGATTGTAGGAGGCACAGCCATTTTAATTTGTCTGTTAAAGCTGTCTTCACGGGACTATATTCCCTGGTGGAGACACATTTCTTTTGTGTTGCTCCATGTTGGATCATTTAGCTAGCTTTGGAAAATAACAGTGTCGTGTTCTCTGTGATGGATTTTGTATATTAAGCAGTTTCTAGTCTCGACAAGTTGAGTTTAACAGCGTACTGCAAGGTAGGAAAAACAATTCTAGAATTTATAGCTCCTGTAGTATGTTTTGGAAGATGGTTGTCAGGTTTTATGCAGGTTTTATTTATTGGGATGTAAAACCACCAATATGGTCCTTTATTAAAAACTCTACATTGGCTTATAAACATTGAAGTGCTGACTTTTTTTGTTTTAAATAATGCAGTTTTTTGGAGGGGGGCTTTTTTTTTTTTTTTTTTTNTGCTTTGTTTTGCTTAAATACAAAATAGTTTAAAATAAATGATTTAAATTATTTAACAGGACCAAAAATAAAAGTGCTTTTGCTCAAATTTGCATCAACAAAGTTTCTCAAACAGACCAAACAAAAAGTGCATCAAGTCTGTAAGATGAACAACCAAAACCTAATCATAAAAATAACAAACCGAACATTCCGATGAGGTGTTTGGGCCAAACTCAAGTTACTGTGTCGTGTCTTTGACTTGTTGGTGTGGAGTTAGACCCACTGTGGGACGTCTTGACTGTGGGCTCGGCTGCTGATTATTGAATATTGATGATTGGGAGTGCTTGTTTCGGGGAGCAGAGGGCTGAGAGGTGTCATAAACGTGTCAGGATGCTCAGACTGCGTGTAATTGGTCGCCTGAAAGCATCATTAGTTTTCCATGTCAGGAGGAGGACGTGCTTGACTGCTTTAAAGGAGCAACACGCTGCATTTTCAGTTCACATTTACAGATCACACGTGTTCTAAATGCTGCTGATCGTGTGTCATGTTACAATGTTTTCTTCTGCTGCATCATTACCATGTAACCATAATGTATCTTTGACACACAGAAAATATGGCAAACTACACACTGCATGTTCTGAAAAATGTTCACCAGATTAAAGATGTTGAGATTAACTGTTTTACTTTAATTCCATTTATAAAATCTCTCTGTTTCTAACTTGTAAACATTTAGAAGCTGCAGGTTAGAAACCATAAAAAAATAAATAAAAACTGAAAAAGGGTCAATTTTGAGTCTTTTCTCAGGGTTTCTAACAACAACTTTGAATATGGGAACTCCTCTGTTGTTGTGTTCTGTGTTGTGTGTGTGTGTGTGTTTTCGTTCTCAGTTGAAACACACTTTGCAGAACGCTATATACAACACACTGAGATATCAGCATCCCATGACAAATATTAATAATAATAAATATATAAATTTATAAATATAATAAGGTCCTATTTACATACATAATAGAGCAAATATGTAAATATAAAATATGATATTATATGAATATGATATGAATATCATAATAAATATATACATGAAATATGTATTGTGCCCCTGCAGAAAAAGCAGATAAATGTAAAATCTCAGGCACAATCTTGTGCAAAATCTTGTGGAAAATTTTGTCTCTAATCAGCGTAAAATAATTTAATGCAAAATCTTGTGCGTAATCTAGTGCAAAGTCTTACACAAAACCTCATGAAAAATCTCATGCCAAATCTTGCATGTGATCAGTGTGAAATATTGTATGTAATCTAGTGCAAAATCTGTGTAATCTCAAAAGTTCCTGTTGTCTGGGTTTCGGCCGGTCGTCGTGTAATGAGCCTTTTATTAGACACTGGTGTGAAATCTTGATTCCACGCTGCCTGTCAGCATTTTAACCTTTGACCTGAACACAGAGTTTGTTAAATCCTGGAATGGAGAGAGAGAGAGAGAGAGAGAGAGAGAG
>VXCM01006267.1:10422-38849 GCA_014773175.1 Lucifuga dentata
TGGGCTGTGTCTTTGTGTGGCTGCAGCGGGGGGGCTGCTCTGTGTGAAACAGGATAACAGCAGCTCAGCTCAGTGTGTCACTCTGAGGGGGCGGAGCCTCACACGAGTGATGAAGATGTTGAAGGCCAGCGGGGAGGCAGGGAGCATTTTCCCCCCACCCCCATGCAGATTTAAAGCCTGGTATTGTGTTTGTTTTGGAGGCTTCATTTATCCACATGTGATACTTTAAAGGAGCATACAGGTGACTTTCCATGTTTGAGCCATTTTCCAAAACAAAACATTTTCTAAAACTGTCATTGGTTTCAGTTCATTCAGTATGCTGTTAAAATCAACTGGTGAGACCTGAAACACGCTTGACATGAGTAACCCATCACAAGGAACAATACGTTGTTTTTCTTTTTGTTGAAGTCACTCAATTTAACCGATCTAACATGGCGCTCCTTGTAAGAATAATATCTCTGCCAGGAAATACAGTCTCAGGAGAAGACAGTTTGAGAGCTCTCCCTTCTCAGTCATTCGTCAAGTAACGAGTCTTTTATTAGACATTGAAGTCTTGATTCCGCAATGCTTGTCAGAGTGGAATCAAACACAAAAACTAATTAGATTAGATAAAATTAGATTAGGAGAGTTGGAAAAATAAATGAAAATTAAAATACAGTTATATGTTTTGGAAAATGGTTGTCAGTAATGTAACGTATGCGGTGCAAAATCACCAGTATGGTCCTTTAATTTAACAGATTTACTCATAAATAGAGCCACATTCACATTACAGCTCATATTAACATCCAGGATCAGAGTCACAGCAAAGTACTGGGACAATAAATGTTTTGAGCAAATGATAAATTACAACAAAAGATGGAAATATAAGTGAAAGTCATAAATAAATCCCACAAAAAACAAAGAAAATCTATTTAAAAGGCAAAGTAAATTTATTTATATAGCACAATTCAAACACAGAGGCAATTCAAAGTGCTTTACACAAATAAAATCATTAAAACAACATTTAAAAGACAATACAAACAAAAATTTAAAAACTAATAAGATAAAAACAAATATATAATAATCTATAATGTGGCTTACAGTGTGAAATTAATTAAATTGGCCACAATTTAATTATTTAATTAAAAATCTACTTAAAAGAAAAACTTCTGCTGTGTAAAAGTGTTATTTCAATAAAAGAACTTCTTATTGACATATTAATTAGACATGAATACAGTATGATTAATAATCTTAAACAGTCTGAAATCTTATTTATGAACTTTCCTGCTTGTAGTCGTGCTGATGATGGTTTTGATTATTGATGAAACATTTATGTTCCAGTAAAAATTTCCTCAGACGTCACTCTGCTGACTCATGGTGTTGTTTTTGACATTTTTACAGTTGGATGACCAGGAACCTATCACAGCTAAGATATACAGAATATGACACCCNCTTTTTTTTTTTTTTAATCAGAGGTTCAGTCCAGAATCTTTGAGACAAACAGCACAAACACAATCATCTGATAGCTATAACAACATTGTTCTTTTAATAAAAAGGACAAACAATAGACAATATCTAAATTTATTATAGTGTTAATGTAAAATGTTTCATATTTATAACGATGAGGAGACAAACTGCAAATGTTTCATCTTTGGCTCTGTCATCCTGCAGATGATGCAAATCCTTATTAAAACATCGTGGCCTGTGAGTTCCCTGCCTGTCATTTCTTGTCGTGTTGCCGCCGCCGCCACTGTCTCGTGCCGCTGTGCAAACACGCTCATTGTGAGGCGGCTTTGGGCCGCCGGTAACGTCCCAAACCACATGAAACTCTAGCCTGGCATGTGAGGCGACCACAGGCCATCACGGACGCGACCCCTTTGTCCAAACAAGTCCGTCTCTCCATTCAGCAAACAGCCAATTAGCTATTACAGGGAGTGTGTGTGTGTGTGTGTGTGTGTGACTGTGTGTGTGTGTGTGTGCGTGTGTGTGGATGAGCCTGCAGCCTCTTACCTCTATAGGTGGGACATCTGCTGAGGTTTGTGTTGGTGGATAAGTGCGGAGCGTGCTGCCTTTTTATCCTGATCACATAGGTATTTAGCCGGAGGCGCTCGCCACTCTTTCTGTTTGTTTTATTTCCACAGCAGGTGTTTTATCATCATTAGCGACTCCATTACGACCCCACCACCNCTACCCCCCTCAGCCCTGCTCTAAGTAGAAGACAAACAGCGGCTGTCCCTCTGCTCTCAATGGAACCATCTGGTGGCAAGCAGGGAAAAAAAAATGGCCGTGTTTGGCGCCGGTGTTTGCCGATGGTCACATAATTGTGTTTGAGGGGAGAGCAGCAGATAGCAGGCAGGCCGAGCTGTTTGCATTCTGCACTTTACGGTTCTTCACTTCCTGTCTTTTTGTTTTCACTCTTTCTGTGGATGGGCAGGAAATTTCACATTTGCACAGCCCACAAAAAGAAAAATCTCCATCTTTTCAAGTCATTTTTTATCTTCAAAAGATGAAGAACCCACAGCAGCTACATGCTGTTAGCGCCGTGAGGNTCAAGTCATTTTTTATCTTCAAAAGATGAAGAACCCACAGCAGCTACATGCTGTTAGCGCCGTGAGGAGGACAGGTCGCCGCTCACGTGGCTTCACACGGTTTTCTAGATGTGTTTTTGAGTCAGTTCTTAAATGTTCTACATAATAACAGTATGACAGCGACATATCTGTTGATTTGGACCTCTTTCTGTTATTTGTATAACTCTTATAATGTATAAAGTCTGTGATCTCCTAAGTTTGCAGATGTTTCGCTTTGATATTAAAGGACCATACCGATGATTTTGCATGTTTAAGCCTAATTAATGCTACCCTGCGTGCATGTTACGTTGTTGACAACCAATTTCCAAAACATAAAACTGTATTTCATCTATTATTTTTCCTGTTATTTGGCTAAATCCACTAATCTTTCAAAATCAAATGTTCAGTGATGCAGCCACCTTAAAATTCTACGTTTCTCTGCTAACGTGTACGTCCGATTGTAGAGGTGATGCTCATTTTAATTAATTTTGTCGGTTAAAGCCGTCTTCTCCTGGACTATATTTCCTGGCGGAGACATACATTGTGTTCTGTGCAGCTCCGTGTTGCATCAGTTAAATAAAGTTACTTCAACAAAAACCTGGTTAGTCCTGCTGGTTTTTGTGATGGATTATGTATCTCAAGCATGTTTCAGTCTCTACAAGTTGATTTTGTTTTATAGCGTACTGGAATAAACTGAAACCAACGGCAGTCTGGAAGGTAGAAAAACCAATTCTAAAAGTGTCCCGCTCCAATCAGAAGTCTTATCTCTAAACTCTCTGAGGAAAAGTGACATGAACACATCAAATCTGATGCTGATAACTTTTCTTTTTTTATTAATCATGCAGTCATTATTTGCTTTGTGTTTTTAATGCGATACGTTTTTTACTACTACTACAGCGATTGGTTGAAATATTACTGCTGCTGCTGTCAACACTACAACTCCACATCACCATAGCAACCAAGATGAACACCTTACCAACAGTCCAAACACTCACCTAGCTAATATATAGCTACTACACAGCTAGTGTGGGGTGGATTGGTGGTGTTTTATCTTGTGGAGTGTGCTGTGGAGTGGAGTGGGTTGTGTTGTGTTGTTGGTGGTACATGTTGTGTTGTGTGGGTTGTGTGTTGTTGAGTGAGGTGTGTGTGTTAACTAGTGGAGTGGGGTGTGTTGTGTTGTGGAGTGTGTGTTAGAGGAGTGTGTGTGTGTGTTAGTGGTGTTGGATTTGTTAGTAGTGTGGGTTGTGTTGTGGAGTGGGTTGTGTGTTTTTGAGTGGGGTGTGTGTTAACGGAATGGGGTGTGTCGTTTCAGTGTGTTTACCCTCCACGGTTACACACAGTTTAGCTTGTTTGTGGTAATTATTCCAAACAAGATGCTTCAGCCACTTTACATAATTAAGCCACTGATGCTAATTACTGCGTTCGTTATTAACGGCTCATTAAACAATTACGGTCGCTGTAAACGATATGCTAACGAGTTTCACATGCAACATGTAAAAAGTGAGGATCAGTGAGGTGATGGATGGAGGACGAGCCTGCATCCTACAACCTCTGCCACATCCTGTTAGTATTAGCAGCTGCTACCATTAATAAAGTAAAATATCAAAGGAAATATGATTTTAATCTTCTGACATGTTGATTCCAGTGTTCACATACATGTTACAGGTTCAGCTTTGGTAACTCCTGTCACACGGATTATTTCTTTAGAAATACACACATCTTTGTTCTGTATCACATAGTTGCTGGTAAAGCTGCTTATTGAAGATGTTCTCAACTTTGTAGCCACGCGTCCGGTCGAGTTCCCGCCAACGGGACACTTCCTGTTGACTTCCTGTTTGATGATCTGTATTTGGCGACAGCGGTTTGCTCTTTCTGCCTCTCCAGTTCTGACTTGTCTTGTCTGTGTCCCTGTTTCTAAATGTTTGCTGGAATTTAAATTGTGTTCAAGTAAAAAAAACTGTTTAAAGGACCATACTAGTGGTTTTTCATATTTAAGCCCAACAAATAGTACTGGCAACCTGCATACACGTTATGAAACAAATTCCTAAACATAAAATCCTATTTTAGTTTTCCTGTTATTTTGCCAGATTCTCTAAAATTCAGTGTTCTGTCTTCCAACATGTGTGTCTGAATGTGGAAGGGCAGTTGTTTTTAATTTCTCAGTAAAAGCCATCTTCTCCTGGGACTATATTTCCTGGCGGAGACATACATTGTCNTTTTTAATTTCTCAGTAAAAGCCATCTTCTCCTGGGACTATATTTCCTGGCGGAGACATACATTGTCTTCCATGCAGTTGCTGGATCAGTTAAATAAAGTTAAATAAAGTTACTTCAACAAAAATCTTAATCTACATAATGTTCTCTGTGATGGATTATGTATCTCAACTGTGGTTCAAGTCTCTACAAGTTGATTTTAAAAGCTTACTGGAATGATAGTCTGGAAGGTAGGAAAAACAATTCCAAACTTTACCTCTCCAGTAGTATGTTTTGGTAAATACTTGTCAATAATGCAATATTTATGTGGGTTGTAACATGTCAAATTGTCAGTATTGTCCTTTAAGGACAATACTGACAATACTTTTGTTTTTTCAAAAAATCACCTAGCGAGAAATCTAGCAACTTTAGGGAGAACGTCAGCAGCTTTCAGGAGAACAGAGCTGCTGAACGTGCTCCGTGAATCTGTCACTCATGACTGCAACTCTTTGGGAATGAGACAGCTGCATGCGTTCAGTGAGTGTGTGTGGGACAGTGTAGGCATGCACATTTAGTCGACCGCACAGCAGCCAGACAGAAACATGAATGAGATGCGCATGTGCCTTCTGACGTCCAATCTCTCTCTCTCTCTCTCTCTCGGTGCAGGCAAATGAGTTCAGAGAAAAGGCAAAATGAGAGGTAAAGGCAGAGAATCATCTATACAGTTTTTAATTCTCACACACTGTATCAGCATTTTTTTTTTTTTTTTTTTTTTTTTTGATTTTCAAACAATAAACTGTATTATTATCATAATGTATCTGTATCAACATCATTACACCCCAAGGTTAGGGTCGGAGTTAGGGTTACATTATACATTATACATCATAATCTACCTATCTCAATGCAGATACATGATAATGTATCTGCATTGAGATCGTTATACCCCAACTAAAACCCTTTTAATTACTGTAAATGTGTAATTGTGTACACAGACATCTTTTCAGAATTTCTCTCTTAGAAACACATATGAAATGCTAAAGGTAGAGAACAATAAAACCAGAAACAGAAACTAATAATAATAATAATAATCATAATAATAATAATAATAATAATAATAATAGCATGAAATTAGCTGATGAAAATTATATGAAAATTAGCTGATGATGTCATTCAGCAACTTCTGGCAACTTTTGGAGCAGGCCTTGGTAACTTTCATATATATATATATATATATAGCCCCAATAAATACAACCCACATNGCCTTGGTAACTTTCATATATATATATATATATATATAGCCCCAATAAATACAACCCACATAATACATGTTATGTTACTGACAAATTCCTAAAACATAAAGCTGTATTTTAGTTTCCTGTTATTTTTTCAAATCTCCTAATTTTTCAAAATCAAATGTTCAGGTGATACAATATATACACGTTGTATTTATTGGGCTCAAACATGCATGATCACTGGTATGATCCTTTACATCTAAAACTTGAATTATCTGTATTTTTTTGTCAACTCTTATGTAAGATTTGTGGGGATCCCTGATCTGCAGATGATTGATTGATGATATATTATATTGCCATTGTAGTGTTACATGTAGTACATGTAATATTTTAATTTTTATATTTTTATTTCTCAAAATATTTCACTATAGTTATGCTTACAACTATATTCAAACTACAACGTCATATGAATATTAAAGGGACATTATCGTAACATTATAAAAATATTACAAGGAGATTATTGTGAATTATAGGAGATCATTGGAATATTATAATACTGTTGGAACACTGTAGGAATATTATTAAAATGCTATTAAAATATTAAAGGAATATCAAAGGGGGATCATCAGGAAATTAGAGCGTTAAGGAATAAGAACATAATACAGACACTACAGAGACATTATAGGGACATTTAGGAATATTATAAGAATATAATACAGACAAAGACATTATAGGGACATACAGGAATATTATAAGTACTTTGTTCAGTTTCAGCTGCATCAGGCGATGACACAATGACTGATGGATCAAACAGAAAAATTGCCTAATTTTTGATAAGACATTATTTGCATCTTGAAATCTTGCTGATTTAGATTCATGCAGTTTCGATTCTATAAGGTCAATGTGTAAACATTTTTATATACAAGGATCACAGAACCATTAATTCAGAAAGAAAGAACACAGATCTTCCTGCACACAGAAAACCTGAAATACCCCATCAGTGTGTGTGTGTGTGTGTGTGTGTGTGTGTATACTTCTTACCACGAGCACCACTGCATGGAGAGAGAGAGAGAGAGAGAGAGAGACAGACAGACAGCTAGACAGAGAGAGAGAGTGGGAGAGAAAGGGGGGAGAGAGGGAGGGAGGGAGGGAGAGAGGCACAGAGACTGGGATGTAGAGAGAGAGAGACAGAGAGAGAGAGAGAGGCAGGGGGCATGTTTTATATGCTCCTCAGAAGCACAATGAAGAGTTTGTTGTAATGATAAAATATATGGCCTGTTTCAGCTTCCTGCAGTGAGGACCTTGGGCAAATTGATGGATGTCTCCTCCTCCTCCTCCTCCTCCTCCTCGTCTTTTTCCCCCTGCAGCAATATGGTGGTTTTAAAATATTAATATGAGAGTGCATTTAGTGGAGAGCAGCTCATACGGGTATTCTCTCGCGACTCCACATTCAGGTCACCAGGGAGTAGCTGCCTGTTTCTCTGCCTGCATGATTTACTGTAAATGCAACATTAAACATCCAGCATCCCTTCCTGCATGAATTATACTATATATCATTTTATATACGTCTACACCATATATATGCATCTACCTACTGACAGACAGACAGATAGAAAGAAAAATAGAGGGATGGATGGATGGATAGATGATAGATAGATTGATGGATGCACAGAGGAGAAACAGTCAGATAGGATGGATGGATGGATGGATGGATGGATGGATGGATGGATGGATGGATGGATNAGAAACAGTCAGATAGGATGGATGGATGGATGGATGGATGGATGGATGGATGGATGGATGGATGGATTTATCTGATATGCATAGAAAGACACACACACATAAACAAAGTTGCTGTTTGGTCAGAAGCTCCTGAAATGATCAGAACAGACTGAGTGTCATATCGAGTTAGAACATGTGACAGACAGTACCGCCATCTGAGACACACACACACACACACACACACACACACATACACACATACACACTTACATATAAATAAACAAGCAAATAAATATATAAAGCGCATACACACACACGCGCAAAGCAGACACAAACACACACACAATACATACACAAACACGCATACAAACGCACACACGTTCACATGCAAACACATGCTCTTAGAAACAAGAACAAACATAAGGGCAAACTGCTAACATTAGCTAGTGGCGTGTTTTAGCTTAAACCTGCTGCTAACATTAGCTAGTGGAATGATTTACCTTACACCTGCTACTAACATTAGCTAGTGGACTGATTTACCTTAAACCTGCTGCTAGCATTAGCTAATGGAGTGTTTTAGCTTAAGGCTGCTGCTGACATTAGCTAGTGGAGAGTTTTACCTTAAACCATGTGCTAATATTAGCTAGTGGAGCATTTTAGCTTAAACCTGCTGTTAACCTTAGCTAAGTATGGTGTTTTAGTTCAATCCTGCTGCTGCTAGCATTAGGTAGTGGATTGTTTTAGCTCAAACCTGCTGCTAACAGTAGCAATTCTAAGTAAATGTCAACAGTCAACAGCTCTCGACCACATGAACCACATTTAAAAAAAAAAAAAAACTAAGATAACAAACTGACATGTTCCTGATTTGTCCCTATATCTAATGGGAACAACTTTTACAGCTCCAAATGACACAAATCAAAAGAACTGCATTGCACCAAACACACTCACCTGTTCACAGGCCTGCACAGTGTCAAAAAAACACACGTGGTCAACATCCTATTAGCCATCACAAGCTACAAACTCAACCTCCCTCAAAACGAACATGTGGGCAAATGGACAAGCCCCCTAATTCTGATTAAACAGGTGATGGTGGTGAGGTGTGGGTGTCCATCAGTGAGGTCAGTCTGAATACAGGGTGATGCATGAGTGGAGGTGTCTGAGGGAGAGTTGGATAAAGAAACCAAAATCAAACAATCAAACCAAAGCCATGCCTAGCCAGGGAAGATGCTGCGAAATTCATTGCGAACTCAGAATTTCTGACTTCCGACCAGGAAAAAAAATCAAAGAAAACACCCGTCAAGTTGGAATTCCGAGGAAAGTCACACAAGCTTTCCCAACCCTGTGTTCAGTTTTGACATCATTATGGCTGCTCACACTGTAAACATCTCTATTTATAACTGAACGTTTAGTGTTTTCACTATACAGGCATGGTAACAGGATATAACACTTGCAATGCAATAGCTGTTTTTAAAAAGCAAATAGCTCATAAATGTTAAAACATAACTTCTTTTGGTCTGACAGAGCCAACTAAACAAAAGTTTTCATGGAGGGTCCATGTTGTCTGTGACTTTCTTTACGGACAGGAGACATAAATGACATAATTCCAACTTATGACTTGCAGTTCCAAGGTACAATGAACACAGCAACAGAACAAATGAGAGGAACAGGGGAAGAGAGGTCTGAACCATGTGGCGTGCAGAGCTCAGTGAGCAGGAAGTCAGGGGTCTAGTGAGGTTTAAAGACCCACCAGCAGGTGACTGCTAAAGGCTCTTGGAGGAACCTTGAACTTCATGATCAATCTGTTTCATGAGATCGAGGAAAAGTCTGGATTTATATTGTGAAAAAAAAAAAAAAGGAAAATCTGAAAAATCTGTTGGGCCTTGGAGGAGGTGAACTGTCTGAATGATCTCTGGTTTTAATTTGTTAGCTTGAGTTGTCATGGGGCTCTCATTCCTCATCTATCCACCAATGAAAACATTGCTGTGTACAACATGTTGTTGTACTTGTAGTTCACACCTCTGTATTCAATAAACTCTGGATAAATGTATTGATTAAACATATGGATTGGAGCCTTAGCCTCAAAAACCAGCAAAAACAGAAAATCTTCAAGATCTAATGCCCAAAACATTTATGTCGGAAAGTTTTGTCACCTCCAAAATGCAAAGACAGAAGTTCTGTGTTCTGTCCCACAGCACTGACGCTAATGCTAACTCTACTGATGCTAACTAGCCATGCAAATCAGCTGTCAGAGCGTAGCAACACAGATCCCGTGCTAGCAGGATGCTCTGTTCAGACTCTTACAGCAAGTCTGAGATTACAGCAGCAATCTTATAAATTCACTGCAAGCCACTGTTGTTCCAGGCCGTCTTTGATTGCAAGACCATTAAATCTTTGAAGTCTTTGAACCTGTCTCACAGTGCAACCTAGCACTGCCTTTTTGGAGTCATGACCACAGCTATCGTGACATTTCTTTCACATTTGTCATCTTTCATCTGGGACAGCCCAAACTCACACAGTTTGTAGGGGGTTTATGAGGGTCTGCTGACTGACATCCAATGCTACAACAGCGAGACTTCTGCCTCACTTCAGCTGCTTGGGTTGAAGGATCTCGAAAAAGCTCAGGGGGATGTAGGTTTACTAAAGGGACACCGTGGCATTTACACTTGGTCTACAGAGAGAAATTAGAAGGAATTGAGAGGTGAGAGCTTTGGCTAGCTGATTCTGCTACTTGATTGTAGTACTTTAGAGTAATCTGAAACATGTAAGCCCCGCCCTCCTGCAGGGTCCATACAAGCATTCCCAAGGCTACTGCGCCATCTTCTGGTGGTTGGACTGATCTACAAAATAACTCACTTAGGTGCATAATAGTGGTTTATTTTTGTTGGTGAGAAATGTTCAAATTTTGGGAGACCTGCTCTGGAATCTCTGGGACCGCTCGGGTAGAAGAGGTTAACTCAGTGGAAGAAGCTCAAACACTCTTTTTTACTCCTTTATTTTTGACACAGCAGCCTTGACTGAAAGCATCTTTGTGCAAATACCCCATAAAGCTCAGACTTTATGTAAACACACAACTAATCATGCTAATTCCTTTTCTGCTTCACGTTCTAAATGTCTCCGGGGCTGCAGAAAGCGCTCCCTAATTCATCCATTCCGTCTCTACAACTGACTGATAATCCACCAAAACATCGTCCAGCTCCGCCAGGTCCTGTCACTAAAAGCTGAGCTAAAAGCAGCGTGAGGAAACACACGGGCCTTTGAAGCGTCAGGCTAATCTGATTAATACACACTGCCTGTGGGGTTATAATGCACTTTGCCTTATGCATGTTTAAATTGCAGCAACACAACAGTGTGCTTGAAAAAAAAAAACTTTGCTGCATACAACGTGCCTCATTCACATCCTCATTTTTACAGATGAAGAGTTCATTTGCAAAAACAGAAAATGCCATTTCTTAAAAAAAAAAACATTAAACATGTTTTTATTTTAAATTGTGCATTCCTAGTCACTGTATATCAGTTAAAAAGCTTTATATTAAAATTAAAAAAAAAACTAAATAAATCAACTAAACACAAGTGATGTACTTTTTGATTAATATTACATGGAATGCACAATTAAAAATAATATGACATTTAAAATGCATGAAAATGGAGTTTATCTGTTTCTGCAAATGAGCTCAACATATAAAATATTATAATAAACATGGAAAAATTTGACAAAATGTCAACTTAAACATGGAAACCACTATTTTGTGTGTTTAGCTGATTAAAATTTAGCTTTAACCTCTTAAGGAACTTGTCATGTAAACATTTAGCATATTTTCATATTGACAGTAGACTTATGTGCCTGCATGCTATACCTCATTTTAAAGCTTAAACTCTCGTCTTTTCAACAGTTTCAAGCAATTTATGATAGGATTTACAACTGGAAAGAGAAGCGTCTTGATCTACAGCAGCTTAGCTGTGATCGTGCGTTGCAATCATTCGAAAGCAGTTTATGGAGCCAAAACAATATGAAAAGCACAATCTATTGATTAAATCAAGCCCAAGTATGTCACAATCAAATGAGAATAACACAGAATAAAAGAGGACAAACTCCTCTGTTTATCAATCATTCATCAACCATCCAAAGACAACGGGATTTAGTTGGATTTCACAGGACAAACGATTTATCCAATAATGTTTAGTATCCTGTTTTGCAAAACAAGCCAATCTATGTATTTCTATGACCCAAAATGATGGAATAAGCTCCTTTTATGCTCAATCAGCCAATTCTCAGAGTGTATTCCCTCTGACTGACTGATTCTGTTTTAAAAGTAGAAGAAGAAGAAGAAGAAGAAGAAGAAGAAGACAAACAAAAAATCGTGCTTTATTTTCTGCATTTAATCCTTTAATCTGATTAAAAATGGGCAAACTTTCATTTATTTATTTCATTTGTTTCATTCATTCCTGTCAGTGTGAGATTATAAATCTCATACAAAACACACAAAGTTCCAGACTCTTAAACATTTACCACGTTCCATGAAGGAAAGGAGCAGGGAGCAGAACAAAGTCTTATAGATACCAGCCCCTTTCTGCACTACATACATAAACTCCAGGTTTATGCTATGATATTTATGTTAGCATAGATAGCTTTTACCCTTTACTACATTAACTTTTTACATCAGATAATTTAAGCATAGCCAAAGAAAACAAAAAAAGATATACACCACTATAACAATCAACTCAGCATATTACTCAGATTCATATCATCCCAGTATTCTTTCTTTACACATTTTCTTAAACTGAAAAATAGAACAACCTTTTAAATAATTTTCTAATGAATTACTGAAACACACATCTGTTTCAGCGTCGTGCATGCATACTGACTCCTAAAATTACATTTCCTTCGACAAGCCTCGTCGTCTGTCAACATAAACAACTTCTGCAGATTTTCAGACAACCATGACTTCATAAGGCTGCGTAACAATTAGCAGGAGAAACATGGATTTTTAAGGTGGGTGTATTGGTTGAATATTTGATTTTGAAAGATTAAGAAATTCTGCAAAATTTCAGTAAAGCTGAAATACAGTTTTATCCTTTGGGAAATGACTGTCAGTAATGTATGAAAATTGAATATATTAGGCTCAAACATGCAAAATTTGTGGTATGGTCCTTTAACAAATAACCATGACACCGTTATCTTCCTCACCTTCAGCAAATACCTTTAGTATAAAAAAAAAATCAAAACATAGTGTGTAGCAACACTGATCTCCTGCTTTTCATTTTAGTACCAGACTGCAAAAATAATATACACCCCATGATTATTATTATTTTCTATGTGAAGTCCACCAGGAATCCTCAGGAAATGTACACCTGATACGGCTAATCTTTCACCACAATCCTCTTGATTTCTATAAGCGGTGAAAATGGCGGAAAGTCACTTGTGATCTGATACTTCATCTGAATTCCAGCACTGCTGCTCGCTCAGAAAATCCCAGCATTATGATTTTCATAATTACTGTTATTAAGATGACACAGGCTGAATAGACCCGGCTTCTTGGACCGGCTGACAAAGGAGAGAATGACGTGATGAAGAGACGGCATCATATGTGAGTGTGTGTNGTGTGTGTGTGTGTGTGTGTGTGTGTGTGTGTGTGTGTGTGTGTGTGTGTGTGTGTGCAGCTATTTTAAACAGTCAGACAGCAGCAGTCTGAGAGCTGATGCTGGTTTTTAGATGCTCAATAATTAAGTGTGTGCTGTGGCAGAGTGCTGCAGCAGAAGAAGTCAGGCAGAAGCTACCAAAGGGGTGTGTGTGTGTGTGTGTGTGTGTGTGTGTTTGTGTGTGCGCGCGAGTGTGTGTGTGTTTGTCTTGTCATATGGCTTACTTGTTGTGACATCTGAAAATTAGTCCGCCATGCTCATCTGCATGTCCCTTTGATGGGTAAGGAGGATGGCGGTGATCTCAACAACACACACACACATCTGGCACACACACCTCTATGAATCTGCTGCTGATTACTTTTAGTGACACACAGGAAGTCCCTCGGATCATCTGGGTGGGGAGTGGGGGGGGCAACAGCAGCGTGTCGGCATTAAAGTTTCAGGCGGCGTGGGGCTGTTGGACACAGCTGCTGAAGCTGAGCTGGAAGGCAGCCATGGGCAACAGCATGTCAGACACACCACCGCCGCTCTCCAGGCGCCATGGCGCCAAAAAACAAGTGTCGAATTAGACCCAGAGGGATTTAAAGCTACATATGCTAACATCAACCTGATGCTGTTCATACACACACCTACATGCTGCTGCTACAACACATCTAAATAACACATACAGCCTACCACTGCTACAACACACATTGCCTACTGCTGCAACAACATACACAAATGCATACTCTTTTGCAACAGACACACACATATACATACTACTGCGGCAACACACACACACATGCATATACAGTACATATACATACTGCTGCTACAATACACACACATACTGCTGCTACAACAAACACACACATATACATTACTACTGCGACAACACACACGCATATACATATACATACTGCTGCTACAACACACACACACACACACCTACATACTGCTGCTACAACAAACATCGTCTACTGCTGCAACAACACACACACGCACACACACACACACACACACAGCTACATACTGCTGCTACAACACACACGCAACACCTAAATAACACACACTGCCTACTACTGCTACAACACACACACGGGATGAGCAGCAGCTTGTCAGCATTAAAGTTTCAGGCACACATATGCATATTCTTCTACAACACACACATGCTTACTGCTGCAACAACACACACATACATAACACACACATACATACTACTGCTACAAAACACACACACATGCTGCTGCTGCTGCTGCTGCTGCTAAACACACACACTCTGTCCTGAATAAGCAGTTCGTGTCGTGTCCACCAGCCGTCGCCCTTGAGTGTCTTAGTTTGACCTTTGCCCTGATGACCTCACTTGTTCTCATCCCCTGATTTTCCCTGTAGGTCACATGACTCCCAGTGTCTCTTCCTTTGCTCTGCGTCAGGTCATCATGCGTTCTTGTGTTTCCAGTCTCTTCTTTACAAGCGTTTGACCATTTTTCTAGTTTGTCCAGCCTACTTTCCAGTTTTTCTAGTTTTCTGTTTGTCCTTGTTTCTTTCTGTCCTGTGATTTTTTTTGTCCTGACCTCGATCTGTCCAGCAGTTTTTGTGGTTTTGCCTTTTGGATATTCAGCCTGATCAACTGCAAGCTACGTTTACCTGACCTGACTCTGATCTTTTGCTCACGTGTGACACGTATCGGACACGCTTCCTGAAGCTGTAAATGGTAAAAAGCCACATGGGATCACATATTCTCAGATCTGATTTGGGCCTCTTGCATATGTGGAAATAAATCAGATACGTATCAGATATCCACCAATGTGACTGCTGTCTAAATACACAGATCAGAATTTCTTTCCCATTCTGACTCCTATGTAATCTCTGTAAACAAAAATGGAGGACACACTATATATCAGACATATTGCTGTGGTGTTTATGTGTTAGTGTGTGATAACAGGCTCCTGTTACAGCAGCAAAAGTCCAGCTCCACCCACTTCTACACATATGTTCATTGTCCAATGAACATACGTGTCCTTATGGGAGTGATAAATGCTCACGCAACATATCAGATGTTTGTTAACCCGCTGATCATATTTTAAATAATTCCATCTTAGAATTGTGTGCATGTGTAGCTGCATCTGTGGTGTTTCAGGTCAGGTCAAAGTGTGTAAATCTGAGCTGTTTAAAAAAAAATGTAAATATGCTGAACAAAAAATCCAATATAGGCAAAAGATCAGAATTAAGCATCAAGATTTGTCGTGTAAATCCAGCTAAAGTTTCACCCTGTCGACCTGCTCCGTGTTTTTCTCGTGCATCTTCATTAAAGACTGTTCATCCCAAGGTTTCCTGTGTGAGCCTGCGTTTGAGTCCTTACTCTACGAGTCAATCCCTGACACGCTCATGCTGCTGTATGAAAATCAAATGACTCTACTTTTACTGGTCATACAAGTTTTATATGTAATTTCTTTATTAAAATAATTTGTGAATGCATGGAAAAAAAATGATAATTAAGGTAAATTCCAGTGCAACAACAGCCTGGTATAAATGCAAGTAAAGTCTGGCTCACACTACAGAGTTGTGCTTGTGTAAGAAGCATGCATGCACACACACACACACACACACACACACACTTCCGACTCAAAAACCACAAAATGTGTTCGGATCAAACACGAATCAAATGTGACTTTAGTGTAAACAAACATGGTGGACAACAGGCAGGAACAACTAGCTATGCTGATGCTGCACCAGTAAAAAAAAAAAAAAAAAAANAAAAAAAAAAAAAAAAAAAGTATTAGCACAAACTGGTACATGTCTAAAGATAAAAGATTAAATTAGAGATTTTTGTTCACTTTGGAGCTTAACTTCCTGCTGTCAGACTGTCAGAATCAAAGCTTGTCTGCTAATGACGTAAGATTTCTTACATAATCTGCTGATGAGCGACCGAATCCAGGCGCTGCTTTTGTTTGACTCTTTTAGGCTGATTTTATGGTTTAAAAATGTTTTATCAAAGTTTCTCAGAATTCTGCTTCTTTTGAGGAAAGTTTGGTGTGTTTTTATTTTTTCCTTCATGGTGAAAATGAGACGTACATAACGACCCTAAACATCCATTAGCCTACTTTCGGTCTCTTTAGGCTGGCATCTGGCATATGTGCGCACACACACGCACACACGCAGAGCTGTGTGTATTAATGGAAGATATGATATGTGTTCATAAAAGAGTGATCTTTGTGAATGGACGGTGGCAGGCTGTGTGAATAGCTCTCCTCATGACCAAACCTCAGCAATGCAATAAAAGAGAAAAAAATGAAACATCCAAATTGCTACTTCAGTCACCAAGAGCTTTGAAGTGCTGTTTTCATCCCATTCTGACCAAAATAAATGTGTATTTTTATTCCGGCGTGTGTCGGGAGGTTGCTAATGGGTTTGGAATAAAAGACAACATTTTGATTCAGCCGCACACTGGTGGCACACAGACCCTTTTTACTTCAGCTCATTTTAACGCCGCGGTGCTGCTGCTCCCCTATCATTGGTCGATCGAGTCAAAGATGACGACCCGCTCGGTGTTAATGCTTGTCTGCAGCTAGAAATGATCCCCATGAACCACATGAAAAGGCTCGGCTCCCCGCTGAATGTGCCGAGTGTCTCCAGTCGGGGTCGAGCCGTGTGAAAGGCTGAGGGCGGCGGGCCAAGGCTGCACGGATGACCCGACGCTTCCACGGACTAAAGCGATTTGCCGAGAGGGACGAGTCAAAGCGACTGAACAAAGCTTGGGGCCAGCAGGGGGCCAATGCTTCCTGTGGGACTTTCCACACTGACATTGCCAAAAACCTAATAATGGCTGATTTTACTATATGTCATCTGGTTACGCCACTCATTTCACAGAAACGGTGGTTCGCTCCCACATGGTCCACACGTTTAGAGCTGCAGAACGTTTGTGTAGAAAAACCTTAACCTTGTTGTTTTTGTCCTGATGACGCTCAGAAACCACAGAACAAGCAGACAGAACGAAGAACGTGAGCTGATGAAGGCTGAAACAGAAACACAGCAATAAGCCTGAACCCTGTCATTAACCTGCACACTTCTATAGCAATACAAGATGGATGGATGGATGGATGGATGGATGGATGGATGGATGGATGGATGATAGATTGATGGATGGATGATGGATGGATGGATCATAGATTGATAGATGGATGATTGCTTGATGATGGATGACAGATTGATGGATGGATGATAGATTCATGGATGGATGACAGACTGATGGATGGATGGATGGATGGATGGATGGATGGATGACAGATGGGTTTTTCTGGCATTTTACTTATATTACATGTAATTGAATAAATGTATTGGCTGCTTTAACTCTTTAGTATAAACATGTTGCTATGCTACACGTTGTGTTCGTTACCTGTAACAGGTGTTCACCATCACGACATGAAGCCCCATTATGAATCCTGCCTGTGTGATGTCATGTTAACATATGTAACATATGTTAATATGTTAACATGATGTTATGATGTCACTGAAGCTGCTTCATCACTACTTTTAATCATTTTTTCACTATCAAATAAATAACACACAGAGTGCCTGATCAGGTGTGGAAATGTACGGAATTCCGAACATGGAAACATTTGGAATTTTAAAGAATCATGTTGTTTTGTGTTCTTCAGAAAAATCAACAAGCAAATGAATTTTTCATGCCACAGAAAGTTTACTACCTTCATTTTCCCATGCATTTTACACGATTAAAAACATAAAGTTGCTCATGTTAATGTCATTCTGCTTTATGTGCAGTTTGTTTTAAAGTTTTCATGCCAGCCAATAGTGCCCCCCACCCACCCCATACACACACACACACACACACACACACACACACACACACACAGAGCGAGAGAGCTGTGATCATTAATGCAAGATATGACATGTGTTCATGTGTTCATTAAGATCTTTATGACTGTGGCAGATTATATGAATTCTTCTCCTCATGACCAAACCTCAATGATGCAAGAGAAAAGAAATGAAACATCCAAATTCTTATATTATTGTGTATTTTTATTCACTAAATGTACTTTTCTGTGAACATGCTACCAGTGTTTTATTTGAACGGCTTTAGAAGCTTTCTCTCTTATGTTATACATATGTTATCTATATGTTTTATATTAAAGGACCATACCACCCATTTTGCATGTTTGAGCCTAATATATTCCATTTTCATATATGTAACGTTACTGACAATCATTTCCNTGCATGTTTGAGCCTAATATATTCCATTTTCATATATGTAACGTTACTGACAATCATTTCCCAAAGTATACTACTGGAACGAATTAAAAATGTTTGTGAAATGTGAATCACTTCCATTGATTTCAGTTCATTCTGGTACGCTATTAAAATCAACTTGTTGATACTTGAAACGTTCTTGGGATAGGTAATCCATCACGTGTATTCAGGTTTGTTTTTTTTAAGTTACATAATTTTAGTGTTTAAGCTCAATAAAAAGCGTGGAGTGAATGTATGTCTCCACCAGGGAATATAGTCCCAAAAGAAGACCTGCATTTATCAAAATATTTAAAGGACCGTGACTTCATAAGGCTGTGTAACTATTAGCAGGAGAAACATGGATTTTTAAGGTGGGTGTATCACTTGAATATTTGATTCTGAAAGATTAAGAGATTTTGCAAAATATCAGGAAAGATGAAATACAGTTTTATCCTTTGGGAAATGATTGTCAGTAACCTTATGTGTATGACAACTGAATATATTAGACTCAAACATGCAAAATGGATGGTATGGTCCTTTAATGGCATTCGATTAATTTGTGTCATAGTGTATGTGACCTACACAGAGAATTTTTCTCTGCTGCCGACTGAGATGAAAAACAAATGTGGGAAACACACCGGGTTCCGTACATGCAAAAGGTCTTTAATGAGAAATTTGTAATTTGACATCGTTTTGATATTTTCATGAATAAAATCTATGTAACACCAAAAATGTGGCTTACTTATCTTTTCAAAAACGATAAAAGTTTTGGGGAACAAAACGGATGAGCAGGAAAACGATGCAACAGGAAAATGATCCCGATGGAATTGTGAGTTAAATCGCGTTTCGCCTGTAGAAGCTCGGTTCGCTTCCCTCGCAAAGCCCTGCGTGGACGCCGCGGACGCCACACGCAGACAGATGATGAACACTCGTGGCTGACAGCTTCTATATAAACACGCGTGAGCACGGTTTGGCCTTTTGGAGCTCAGACTGATAACGAGAGCTTCTCTGGACTTCCTCGTTTATCTGGGGCCCCCTCTGAAGGGCTCTTCTGCTCTTCGTGTTTGCTGAGATGACAAATGATGAGCAGTACTGTGTTTTAGGCCCTCCTCAAGGTCTCTCGCTGATGTTGTCTCCATTTATCAGTCTTGGCATCTTTATACACCATCCAAGCCCCAAATGTCACATGTTACTTGAAAAGTTACTTCCTTTGTTAGACTCTCATCAATTTTCCACCTTTTACAACGAGAAAGGCGAAGAATACAAAGGACACAGTCATCCCCTTTACTCCTTTAAGGGATTTAATTTATGCTTGTTTCCATGGTAACAATCTCCTTGGTCTTAGCTGAAGCAGGAAGCTGACAGAGGTCCATTAGTAACTGTGTCTTCTGCCCATGTATCAGTGTGTTCAGGCTGCTGGTCCAAACACACCATCACTCACGTTGTCATTTTGCCACCTGAGCTTCCTCAAGCAGATGAAAAGTGTTTCCTCTCAGGCTGCAGTGAAGCGCCGGCGGCGTGAACGCACGCTGCATGTTTTAAAGCATGCCGATAAAAGCACCCTGCTCAGCTCCGCTCACACTAACACACACACACACACACACACACACACACACACAGAGCTGTTTTTTATGAATCCATCAGNCTAACACACACACACACACACACACACACACACACACAGAGCTGTTTTTTATGAATCCATCAGACAAGCTTGAGATCATACACTCAGACCATTACACGATACACATCTCGATACAGGCTTCCCAGTACATTACTCAGAGAACATCTGACAGACATATCATAAACATATGACAAACATATGACAAACGTGTTGAGGCTTTTGATAACATGAAGCAGAGTTTAAAATGTTGTTGACAGAAGCTTTAATGTCTATCCATGTTCACATCTAGCTCATTGATCTATAACATGTGGAGTTCCACAGGGCAATGTTCTGGGTCCTCTCTTTTATTATCATGTATATTATGTTAGTGTAATTTTTTATTGTTTATAATTATAAATCTGCTTGTGCTATGAAGTTTATTTAAAATGCTGATGATTGACTTATTTTGGCTTCTAATAATGGGAAAAGATTAAGATTTGTAGACAATAAATGATCTATTTGAGCATTATTATTATTATCTATTATCTATGTATTATCATTATTATTATTATCTATGTGAAAAATGAATTTATTTACATTTGCAGTGTAAGATAACAGATGTGAGTTGGACAAACATTGTCCTTAATGGTCAGATGTTTTCCAGGACAGATTCTCATTAAAGTTGATAACAGAACCATTTTTCAAACTTGACAGAGGAAATTTTAGTTTTTTGTCCAACTCTCTTGTGTGTTTTGACTTCTTGTGTTTTGGAGGGTTTGCTGAAAATAAACACACCTTAGCTAGTAGCTATTGGTGGCTGCATAATGAAATGTACACCAACTAAAAATAATCTAAATAAATCTAAATAAATAAGCTAAATCAAATTCTGCCAACCACTATAGATTAATATCTTTTCAAAATAAGACTTTTCTATGTGATAGGAAGTAATAAAATAAAAGCCAAACTAAACAATAATTAAAGATCATGTGTAAGTGGTGAAATTTTTGTTTCAAGTCTGGATAAATAGTATTTTGGTCCATTTATTGAGGATGGAGATCCTCAACTTTATTGCATTTTCTTTTCATTTGTACATGGGGGATATTTCAGGGTAATTTTATCAAGAATTTGTGATTGTTTTTAGGCACAAATGAGTCAAATAGCATTCATTCATATTTACTATGACATAACACCAAGGTTTACAAAATAACACTAAAGGCCATTTTAGGCGCAATGCGAATAAGTGGTGCGAATATGCCAATATTTTCACCGCAAAACTGTCACGTCAAACCTATTTACACGTGTCGTAATGTTATTTTCTGACTGCTCGTCAAGAAAGTTTGGCGGCACAACAGAACATCAAGATGATTCAACATCATGAAGATGATGAAGATGATGAACATCATCCAGTGATGATGATCTGGTGCTGATCCTTTTGACAGAAAAGATTTGTGCATTCATCCAGTTCTGGAGGGAAGGAAGAACATGGGGAGTTTGACTGTCTGATACAGGAGCTGAAACTTTACCATGATGCTTCAGACTAGATTTCAGGATGTTGGTGGNGACTGTCTGATACAGGAGCTGAAACTTTACCATGATGCTTCAGACTAGATTTCAGGATGTTGGTGGCAGTTTGAACACGTCCTGGAGATGCAGCTCCACATCTGAGGAGGCAGAGGACAAATTTCAGAGAGCAAATCGATCCAGAACAGTGTATGGTGGTGTGTCTCAGGTCGCATTAACATCTGAGACCAGTTTTATTATAGGCTGTAGGTACACAGGCATACATACAGGTGCACACGCCAGGTGGGTGCACGGGCTGTGCACAGTGGATGAACCAGGCCTTTAAACACAGGCTGTCTATAATAAAGTTGTGTTCAGATGCGCATTGAGTCAAATAAAACGTGACGTGTGATGACAGTTTTGATTGGCCTCTCTTGCTGCAGACGAAAGAAGGAAAAAATCAACCTCAGGGTGAATAAAATAATTGCCGCATTTTTGCAACGTGAAATTTCGCCTTGTATATGTATATTCTCATTAACTAATGTAGTTTTTAAATGCCACACAATTTCTTCACACTTAAAATCGTATTCAGTGTAAAAGGACCTTAAAGCTATAAATTACATTTTAATGCAGAATGGGTTTTTAGACGTTGCTGCGTAGGATAACATAAATATGGGAGGAGGAAACAAACAGGCTGAAACTCAAATGTTGTTGATTGATTGCTGCTACAGAGGAAAGTCCGTCAGGTATTAATGTCCAGGAGAAACAGGTGGAAAATGTTTTTGTTGAAAACAGTTTTATCAGTCACAGAGAGAAAAAAAGAGAAGGAGGCATGAAGTCTTTAGATAATTCTGGCCTTTTCTATCAGGCAGATGAGTGATGAAGAATATAACAACAAATTAAAAGTCAGTTTGAACAAGTTTAGGTCAAAAAAGTAGTTTAAATAAAGATAGATCACCACACACATAACAAAAAGCCAAAGTGCCAAAAAAAAAAAAAAAAAAAANAAAAAAAAAAAAAAAAAAAGCAAAATAACATGGAGAAGAAAAAGCTCTGCACACTTGAATTCAATGCTAGTAAAAGTTTTAGCTTATAGATCTTCTTCAGAGCATAAATTCAACAAAAAAGCAGTGATATCTTACAATGGAGCAGATTGCTTGCTGTGTTAGACCATCCTGAGATATTAAGTCCCACATTTTAAAACTACCAGGTCCTATTCAAACATATAGTAAGTGTCCAACAGTATAGTAAGCCTACAGAAAGTAAAACAATACAATCAGGTATACATTATCCAAAGAGATGTATTTAAAAAACAAAAGTCAAACATAGTTAAAAGCCATAATCAGCTTTGTTGGCTACAGATTAATTTCAGCCAAAACTAAAAGTCTGTGAGGAAAAATGAACTGTAATGTGTAAAACATTGAGGAGAAAACTTCAGACATCATCTTCTGCCATTGTTCCCACCCACTTTTGGTCTTCGCCCCACCCACATTCAGTTAAAGCAGCTTGCTACTGGGACACTAGCAGATACTGATAATAGCTTTCCTTTACATTTCTGAACATCCGCTTAAACTGCAGCATTTAATAGTCAGGAGGATTACAGACTTGCTGATGAGTTTCTCATCACATCACACAGGGATCTGTATTTACAGATTCTTCTGTTGCCCTCTGAGTAGCAATGCTAATGCCGTTCAGTAGGAGGGACTGAAGTGAAAAACAGGTGCTAATGAGTCCCACACAGCAAACAAACATCCACACTGCAGCAATTAGTGCATGGTGAGTGTTACTTAACGAGCAGTGGAGTGAAAGAGCAGCGCTGCACTCGCTGTGATGCTGAAGCTAAACAAAAAGAAAGGAGTGTTTAATAACTGCTAGCATCAAATAACATGGACATCATTTAATGCTGCTAATAGCTCAGTCTCTTTGCTTACTGTAAATGCTCTAATATAAACTGGTATTCAAATAAATAATGACCAAAATCTAATTATAGACAGGGGGCGTGGCCAACACAAAGAAATAAAGGCCAGGTTTGCCTGTTACTGGCCCAATAATATTAGTATGTATTTTGTAGTAACATAAGCGTGCCACTAGATGGCAGTAGCCACATTTGAAGCAGCATGAAGCTATATAGGAAAACTGAAGGACATTTATTTACTGTAACACCGGTAGATGGACACTTTGGTGAGAATCACGGCCCCTAGATGGAAATTTTACATGAATTTTAAAGAGAACATTTTGCAATATGCAGAGGAAAATTCTGGAGAGGAAGCTGTGAGGCATTTTAATATCATCTATCCCAAAAGAATTTAATGCTGGAAAAAGCAGAAGGAGGAGCTTTTAGTGGTTCTTATTCTGTCGATAAATCCTTCAATTTAACATCAAAATCAAAATGATTATGAAGTCTGAAAATGTGACAGTGGCACTGAGCTGCTTTAACTTAATCAAACGTCATAAATCAGAAAAACTGTTCCTGTCTGCACCAAAGCAGAAGCTCCATTATCTTCCTGAAATCATAGAATCTGATAATAAGCACATTATCAGATTATCGAAGCGCAAAGCCGTCTTCTCCTGAGACTATATTCCCTGGCGGAAGACAATGTCTTTCGTGCAGCTCCATGTTGGATCGGTTAATAAAAAGTTGCTTCGACAAAAAACTTAATAAACTTCATGTTCACTATGGTGGATTACATCTCAAGCATGTTTCAAGTCTCTACAAGTTGATTATAATAGTGTAGTGAATTAAACTGAAACCGATGGCTGCCTGGAAGGTAGGAAAATCAATTCTAAAATTTACCGTTAAAATTGTATATTTTGGGAACTGATGTCAGCAACATGTATGTGTGTTGTATATTTTGGGCTCCAACATGCAAAATTGCTGATATTGTCCTATAAAGTCGAGCATTTAGAAAGTAAAGTTAAATGACCGAAGCTGATTTTTCACAAACAATCTTTGTATTAATGTTACATTAAAACCACTAACAGTTTATTGTGTTTAATGCTGGTGCAAAAATTATTTGTTTAAATCCTAAACTATATGATTAGAGCTGCAGGATCCATAGCAGCATGTAAGCAACATATAAAGGTGTAAATCAAAATTTAACCCCGCCCACCGCCACAAACTGTCAACCCTGCCATCCCAACAATTGCCAAAGATGATTTTATTATTCATACTGTATGTTCTCATGCTGTAAAAGCATTTCTTACATCTGGGATGTTACAGCAAAACAGGCATCTCTTTTGAATTATGACCAGCTAAGAAACAAAATGTTTTCCATCGATACATGGCTTGATTGATATGTAGTGAGCCTAGCATACTGTAGGTGGAGGCGCTTCAAACATAATCACCTTCTATAGGATGGAAAAAAAATACTGCACATCTGATATGATGCCATCACCTGAGGCCAAACAGCTCCCAGCTAAAGCCTTTGTCATGTTTGTGAACGTCTGAGGGGCCAAGTCAGGTGTGTTACGTGTTCCTAGTTTAAGTTTAAGCCACTGTTAGCTTAGTTTACTGAGAGTAAACAGGAGTATCAACATGTAGCTATTTAATGTTAATAAATCTGATTTAGAATGCAAGTTGAACTGTTTAAATGTCCTCCTGTATGATTTTATATGGGCTATAATTAAAATGAGTGACAAAAAAAGAAACAGAAAGATTAAATGACCCAACAAATAAATAAAACACTAATAAATAATTCACTTTAAATGTAGAAACACAATTGAATTACATTTCAAAAGATTTTATTTAATTGTAACCTCTATTAGAATCTCATTTCCAGTAATAAGACAGAAATCAAAGCTTTAAGGTGAAAGAACTAAACACAACGAGTTAAATTACAGGATCAGCACAGAAACACCTCCAGGTTTATGTTGAATTTTGGAAATGGAATTCTGTAATGGATAAGATGAATTAAATAAAGTGAAGGTAAATTTAATCATGTACAGTTTGTCTTTCTGACCCTAAGCCTAACCACATGACAAAAACGTTATTAAAAAAAAAAAAAAAAAAAAAAGCTGACTTAGGTTTTATTTAAGATGGACTCTGATTGGACAATAAAGACAAAATTAATCATTACATACAGTAATTATATCACAGCATTAGTTCTAATATGTAGCTATATTTTCTAAAAGTTCCAAATCACATGGAAAAATTAAACCCACATTTTTACAGTTTCTCTGAAATATCTATTAGATCAGGCTGAGTTTAGACACTATGGGCCACCGTATGTTCTTTACTGGGAAATGTATTACTATTCAATTATACAGAGAAGATAAATAATTATACTGAATTATGGTCCAACCTGACTTTGTGCTGAGATGACAGAAAGATCCAGCCAGAGGTTCTAAATGATGAGAAACACTGAGACAGCCTTTTCCTTCTGAGACTGTTTTTTTTTTATGAGCCTGTGGGAGGCAGGAGGAGATGAGCTGAGAAGCCAAACGTTCCTAAACATGGACATATAGATGTTTACATCACATTTAATGCTGTACATGAAAATGTGTTTATCAAGGCCATCAGTGTGAAATCAAGTGTGCTGTTCTTCTTTCTCAGGATTTGATTCTTAAATTATACCTGAAAATGTGTTATAGATTTAAAAAAAAATAATAATAATTAAATAATTTAAAAAATCATGCAAACTGTGGCGATTTCCATGTTTCTCTGATCAGATTAATATCTGCTGTCTTTGGCCTTTTTTCAGTAATATTAATATCCATCTGTTGACAGACAAACATGTTACATTTGCTGTAAATAGCACACATGATACACAAACAGCCAGTTAAAAAAAGAGAAAAATATATAGTTTATGTTCACTGAGCTGAAGCAGATTTTAATTTTAATTTTTATTATTTTTATTTAATTCCATTTAATAATGTCTGATTATTTTTAACAAATGGCAACATCAGTTATTTTATTCTTTGAAACCTTTGGGACGTTGCTGAATTGGCAACAATTCTGCATTAATGTCTCATTTTTTTCTCAATGAAATCTATCCGAAAATGCAAGAAAATACTAAAGTATGATATAAAAATAAAAACATGTTAAGCCCGTGATGAAGGAAAAGTATCTTCCAATTACCATCATTATTTTCCATTTTCAGATACTGTGCCCAATTTTTTGACGCGACAAAAAATGCAGCGTTACACTGTAAAATTAGTGTGCAAATTAATGTTGATGTAATAATTTCACGAATCGGAGCTGAAAAGCTGAACTGGAATAAAATCCTCAAGGACCTGCTTCCAGGAGAAGATGTGGAACGGATCTGGACCGGACACGCCGCACTGTGACCGGTGTCTGAGGGTCTGTGAGCCGCTTGATGAACCGCACCGCAGCGGAGGAACGGAGCTCTAACAGCGGACCTGAGGGAAAACCTTGAGTGTAACACAGTCGTCACACCGTGATCTGCAACCAGCCCGCTCAATGCGCGGTGTAATACTGACCTCTGCTGGCCACACACTGCTACTACAACTACAAAACGAAGGCAGACAGGAAAGAAAGAAAGAAAGAAAGAAAGAAAGAAAGAATAGCCTGAACCACCAGTTAATAATAGCTAAACAGCACATAAAATGTACTTATATGATGTAGCTATGTATGATGCATGTATGATGTATGTTTGATGTAGGATGTATGTATGATGCATGTGTGATATATGTATGATGCAGAAAACACGGTCCACCCGCAGGTCGGTGCTGCCAGCTAGTTGCAGCACTTTTGTGTATTTGTACTTTGCCAGTAAATACTTGCATAAACATGGTCACATTATATGTTAATAAAACGTTGGATGAGGAATTTTAAAAACTCCCACATTTAAGCTTTAACGCTGAACCCCTAGCNTTAATAAAACGTTGGATGAGGAATTTTAAAAACTCCCACATTTAAGCTTTAACGCTGAACCCCTAGCTCATCAAGTCAGTGTGGGTGCATTTAAATGCACTGCTACTCAGGAACATGCAGAGGGGGGGGACCTGAGGGGGACCTAGAGGGACCTGAGCCACTGCTCCTTTTCCCTCACTGGCTGAGGAGCCCCTCTAGACAAAATACATTTTTAATTATTAGTGTTTTTTCTGCTGTGGGTGATGCTGTTGATAGTGCTATAATGTTTTTGCAGAATAAATTAGAGCTATGAATGAAAAATGTTGATAAAACTACTAACATGTCATGGATACATGGCAAATCAGAGGGCAGATGCCCTGATCACGTGATGNTGATAAAACTACTAACATGTCATGGATACATGGCAAATCAGAGGGCAGATGCCCTGATCACGTGATGTGAGAAGAGCTGCTGCTGTGTGTGTGAGCTGCAGGATTGATGAAGAGAGGCTGCAGGTCTGCAGACTGTAAGTGTGTTTGAGAGTCGCTGCACTAACATGAGGAACTCTCTCTCTCTCTCTCTCTGCCCCCAGAACAGAGACAAACGCTGTGAATTATCTGTGAAAGTTTGCTGTTATAAAGACAAATGTGAGGGGTGTGATGTTTTGTAACTTTAATAAAACACTAAACAGCGACTGTGTGGAAACTGTCTGTATTCTGCTTTATTATTCTTCTTCCGCTTCCGTACATGCACATCATAGCAGTATAGAACTTGGCAGCGCCTCCTATGTTCGGCTCCGGTACTACACATTACAAGCGCTGGGTGAGCAAATGAACCTGAGCCTAAAGGAGAAATACCTGCTGCAGGTACTTCCTGTTTAGTAAGAGTAAAATCCAAATCATCTAGCTCACATAATTTTAGTTGATGTTTCACTGCACGCTAAACTGCGTTAAGGCA
>VXCM01006268.1:0-53390 GCA_014773175.1 Lucifuga dentata
ACACACACACACACACACACACACACACACACACATATCAATGTGTATTCTTCCCTTTCACCAGGTTCCATTGCTGTTTGGCACCAGGTCAAAACCTCTTTGAGTGACATTTTGTTCACATGCACACACTGCAGCCTGACACCTGATCACTACACTCAGCACATGGAGATGATGTCACGCTAAGTTATTTTAAAGTGTGTGCATGTGTGTTTGTGTGTACAGTTTTGTTTAGGCGTTAAGACAGGTTTGTGCAGTAGGTGTTTGTTCAAGCCTGTCGTGTGTGTGTGTGTGTGTGTGTGTTTATGTGTCTGTGTCTGTGTGTGTGTGTGTGTGTGTGTTTATGTGTCTGTGTCTGTGTGTGTGTGTGTGTGTGTGTTCCATCATGTCTTTATATGGGTGTTTATTACAGTTTGCATCTGTGTGTTTATATATCTACTACATCTACAGGTGAATGCAAATGTCGTGGGCACATTTGTACGTGTGACTGTGTGTGTTCAGACATTTGTGTGTGTGTGTGTGTGTGTGTGTGTGTGTGTGAGTGTGAGACACAAGCTACCACAGTGTTTTCCCAAGCTGGTCTCTTACTTGATCCTGTTCATGTTGGATGAGTTAATATTTCCCATTGACTTAGCCATGCAATGCAAATAGCCCCAGCAGCATGCAAAGAGCATGGAAATGAGTGTGTGTGTGTGTGTGTGAGTGTGTGTGTGTGTGTGTGTGTGTGTGCGCGCGCGTGTNAAATGAGTGTGTGTGTGTGTGTGTGAGTGTGTGTGTGTGTGTGTGTGTGTGTGCGCGCGCGTGTGCGTGTGCGTGTGAGACAAAGAGAAAAGTTAGTTTTAAGTTAGCTCAGGTATGTATTAGAAATATTCAATAGGTAGGAGAGCTGTTATTGCCCCCTAGTGGCCAGATTTGGTAAATGCACCATGTACATACCATTTCCATGTACTTTTTTCTCTTTTTTGTTGAAAACAACTTTTGATGTCTTTTGATTTATCTGTCCATTTTGTTGCCCTTAGTAATTTTTGTCGAGTTCTAATCGTTTCAGCCATAATAACATTTTAAATGTGTATTTACCCTCTTGCACCAGCTCCTCTTTTCTCCTGTGTTGTATTAGTTTGTGACATTGAGCTTGTTCCCCTGGTTCATAGAGTTCCTGTCCTTCAGATTTTTTTTTTTTTTTTTTTTTTTTTTTTGCACGGTACAAACAGGCGTGATGAAGATGTTGCTGTTGCCATGCACATTTAGGACATTTAGGCATTATTTGTGCAGTCACTTCTTCAAGACTGTTCCAAAGTTAGAATATGATATGATATAATAATTTTTGTGTGTACTTACCAGTGCCAAGGAGGTTATGTTTTCACCAGCATCTGCGGTTTTCTTAACAGGATTACTCAAAAAGTTATGAACTAAAAGTTTTATTAAACATGCTGTGGGACATGGCCCAGGAAAGAATCCATTAAGTTTTGCTTTAGATTTGGATCCAGACATTTTTTTTAATGATTTCTTCAAAATTAATAAAGCCTTGTTTGAACTCAATAACATGATGACGATGCATTTAAAGTTTTAACATCATGATGATGATGCATTTTAAAGCTTTAAAGATTATAGAGAATTTTCCCAACCTTAGGAAGAGGATGTTATACTTAAAATGATATGAAAGCAGGAAACCTGAAGTTTCCAATTTCCTATTTTGGCCTGAATAGTTTGTGAGAATGAATTTAGTCTAACCACTGATCTCAGAGCAGAACCAGAGCTCCAGTTTTGGGGATTTTCATTAGTATTGGACATGAAACAAAGTACATTTTACTGCTCTTACTTGTTTAGTTATCCTCTCCAAGGATGTTATGTTGGTTATGTTGGTTTTGTTTTGTTTGTTTGTTTGTTTGTTTTTCTTAGCAGGATTACTCAAAAAGTTAGGAACTGTTAGGAACTGATTTTGATGAAAATTGGTAGAATAGGTGCAGTTTGGTCTGACTTCAGATAAGGATTTGGATCTGGTGGATGAAACCTTTGCATAATGGAAGCATAAATGAGTTGCTGTGCAATAAAAAATAGGGCAGAAGACTCTCTGGATACTTCTGACTGATAAATATTTTAATAGATGGTGATGCAAGCTATTTTTAGTTATTTTTTTCAAATTTATTTTTATTTTATTTATTCATTTTTTATTTTTTTTTTGGTATCTATTATTTAACTTAGTTATTTGTTATTTCTACATGCATTGATAGTTATATGTATTTATATGTATGGATATATATATATATATATGTATATGTATGTGTTTATGGGTATATGTATATGGATATATATATATGTATACTATTAAACATATTATTTTTGGTACTTGTTCACTTCTGTTCTACCTATCTATGTATGCCAGTGTGCCTCTTTATGGGATGTTCAAAATATGTTTTTTGATATACTGTTTGCATTATCCCTCTTGTAAAACTCAATAAACAAAGTGGAAAAAAAAAAATATATATATATATATATGGCAGAAAATATATATATAGCAACCTGTAACATGTAGCTGAGATGATGCTGATTCAATCGCGTACAAACATCTTTAATAGTTACAGAGATACATCTTGAAAAATATTTTGTTTATTGTAATAGTTTTTTTCTCTTTAGGCCAGTATATTAACAAAACAGATTTATCTAGGCTTTTTCGGCCATGGGGGAGGTTTACACTCTAATGATTTTTTCTCCAACTCTGGATGAGTTTCCTCGGTTTGCTTGCTGACAGCTCTTCATCTCTCTTCCCAGATTCCTCAGTGGCAGTGCTAGTGTCGCCCGCCACCTTCTTTCCCATGGACCTGAGGGTGGGAGAGCGGGGGATGCGCCCTGGTTCGGACACGGCGCTCCTCACCCCCCTGCACCCGCCGTTACTCCTCACCCCATTCTCCCCTCAGCCCCGCACCTCCTTCTCCCAACAGCAACTTCAACAGCACATCCGGGTGAGGAGACGAAAACTGTACATTTTGATTGTTTGATATTAATCAGCCATTTGTGTGCGTTGCTATAGCTGACTTAATGCACATGTGTCCAGTTTAATATGGAGCAGAGGAGGAGAGAGCAGGAGCAGCAGGAGAAACAGCAGGAGCTGCAGCAGCTAAAACACAAGGACAAGAGTCAACAGAGTGAGTCCACACACACTCACACACACACTCCAAGTACAGGCTATTTTTGAAGTTATAAATTATCTCAATGAGGTTGATCTTAAGCAATTCTACCAAATATTTAAAAATAGTTATGAGAGGAAATTTTTTGTAAGAAATCGTGTTTTCTCCGCAGTTTGCTTTGTAGAAGCTAAATTTAAGCTTTAGATTTAACAAGCGGAGCTACAGCCATGGAGTTAAATATAACTTTGCTCTGTGCACATTAAGTCATTGGGTCAATATTGACTCAATCAGTCTTGACACCTCCTGTCATCTCTGTGCTCACACATTCACAAACTCACGTGCACACCCATACACACACACACAGAGTGAAAGGTGCATTATAGTGTTCGTAATGCACGTATGCATTCCCTGAAAGCCCCTTAGATTGCACCAGTTTCTATACGTTTTATTATTACTCACTTATTTTTGCGGTTAGATGTGCACCTAACACACTCCGTCTATTTTGGAGATATTTTGTCAGTTCTTATCTGGCATTCTGTTACTTGTTATGATGGAGTATGATGAGGTTTTCTGCGGTTCTGATTGGTCGTTGGTGCGACTGATTAACAGGTGCAGTCGCCAGTTCACTGGTGAAACAGAAACTCCAGGAAGTGATTCTGAAGAAACAGAAACAGGCGGCGCTGGAGAGAACGAACTCCAACACCCTGACGCCACCATCCGTAGCATACAGGTGACTGNCGGCGCTGGAGAGAACGAACTCCAACACCCTGACGCCACCATCCGTAGCATACAGGTGACTGAGTACACACACACACGCGCGCCATTTGTGTAATAGTTAGCTGTTCTTAATGTTTGAAGGGGTTCCTAGTCTTTTGATTTTAATGATTTAAAGGAACATACTAGTGATTGTGCCCAATATATAAAATCCACATACATGTTACTGACATTTTCCAAACAATTTTAGAATTTTGTTCCGTAACTTCCAGACTGCCATTGACTTCAGTTAATTCCATACACTTGAAATAAGTAATCCATCAAAGCATACATAATATCTGTAATTTTGTTTTTTTTTTTTTTTTTTNTTTTTTTTTTTTTTTTTCGTCGAAGTAATTTTATTTAACTGATCCAACATGGAGCTGCAGGAAGGTGAAACATAGAAGTTTAAGGTGGATCTATCACTTGAACATTTGATTTTGAAAGATTAGAGGATTTGAAAAAATAACAGGAAAACTGAAATTGTTTGTTAGTTAAGTAACATACATGCAGGTTGTATATATTGGGCTCAAACATGCACGATTGGCAGAATGCTCCTTTAACCAGTTGGTTATATACATTTTTGTGAATGTGTGTGTGTGTGTGTGTTCTCACAGAAAGCTGGGCCCAGACCCCAGTGTTTCTTCTCAGCCTGTGATCTCCTCTCTGTCGCCGCCTTCCTCCGAGGGGTNGCCCAGACCCCAGTGTTTCTTCTCAGCCTGTGATCTCCTCTCTGTCGCCGCCTTCCTCCGAGGGGTCAGAGGGCACGCCGCTACGCAGAGCAGGTAAATCCACGCCAGAGCTATCCCTCTACGAGAAACAGTGAATTCCTCTCCATTTATCACTCTGCTGTGTCACTTTACTCGTTGCATTTTCACTCTTATCTCAAGAAATGTTTCCAGATTCCAAATTCCAGATTGTAGAAATTGTAGAAAAATAGTAAAAAGTTTATTTTGTTTTTGTATTTGTTAGCATCAGAGCCCAATCTGAAGGTGAAACACAAGCTGAAGAAACACCTGAACACCCGCAAGAGCCCACTCACCCGCAAAGAGAGTGCCCCACCCACCATCAAACATAGAGTACCCGACACACTGGGTAACTACACACACACACACACATTTACACAAAATTCTATAGAATTAATAAGAGCTAAACCAATTTTCTTGCTGTACATTCTGTGCTAAGAAAATACGGATATTTTTGTAATATTTACTTATAGTACTACTATAGTACTTTAAACCTCTCTCTCTCTCTCTCTCTCTCTCTCTCTCTCTCCNAGACTCCTCTCCCAGCAGCAGCAGCACTCCTGTCTCTGGCTGTAGCTCTCCTAATGACAGCTTAGCCAATGAAAACGGTCTGCTGCCCTCTGGTCTGTCACATGAGGTTAGCATACACACAAACACACCTATATGTGTGTAGTATAGATGTGTAGTATTTTTTCGAGCAAAATACTATAAAGTAAAAAGATGTAAGGTAAGATAAGGAAATGATTGTCTTTTATATAAGTAGCACATGTTTGGTAATGAGAGTTGCTGTTTCATGTTTATGAAAAAGTGCGGCTGTTCTGAATAATGAGATGTTTAAAGCAACGACACAAGAGCAGGAGCGCCGAGCGTTTGTCAGCTGTTTACCCATAATTCATTTAATCTCAGAAAGACCCGTATCACACCTGCTGTGCACGTCTGACTCATGATGACCCCGATGCAGTGACAGCTAAGGATGCAAAATAAAGATTACATTAGATTTAAAGGACCATACCGGCCATTTTGCATGTTTGAGGAAAAATAGATTCAATTTTCACACGTTACGCTACTGACAGTCATTTCTCAAAGCATACTACTGGAACGGTGAATTTAAAAATGTTTTTCCTACCTTCCAGGCCACCATTGATTTCAGTTCATTCTGGTACTGTATTAAAATCAACTTGTTGATACTTGAAACATTCTTGGAATAGGTAATCCATCATCAGGAACAGCACGGGTATTCAGGTTTTTTCGAAGTTTTGTAATTTTAGCATTAAAGTGCAATAAAAAGCGCAAAGTGAACATGCCTCCACTGGGGAATATAGTCTCAAAAGAAGTCCTGCATTTATCAAAAAATTTAAACGACCGTGACTTCGTAAGGCTGCATAACTATTAGCAGGAGAAACATTGATTTTTAAGGTGGGTGTATCACTTGAATATTCGATTTTGAAAGATTAAGAGATTTTGCAAAATATCAGGAAAGCTGAAATATGGTTTCATCCTTTGGGAAATGATTGTCTGAAAATGTATGAAAACTGAATATATTAGGTTCAAACATGCAAAATGGCCAGTATGGTCCATTAAATTAGATGAGCNCCCCCCCCCCCCCCCATTAAACAGAAAAAAAGTAACGGAGCACCCAAAACTTCAGGTCCTTATTATGGAATACGTAACTATTTCACTAGGTTGCAAATGTATTTGTAGTTGATTTAAATTCAAGTAAATATATTATTAATGATTTTTATTATTAGAAATATATTATTATTAGAAATATATTAATAATGATTATGTTTGTTTCTCCAGGCCCAGAGGCTGCTGCTTAAAGATGGCACACTCGCTAACTTCACCATCCAGAGTCCGTCCACTCTGCCCACCATCACGCTGGGACTGCCGGCCAACGCCAGGGTAAACACCACCCTGCAAGAAATGTCCAGCAAAGTATTCAAATGATTTTTCTGAAACAAGTGGAATGAATTGGATAATTTCACTTGTTCCTGATGCAAAGCAAATCCTTTGAAGAGTAAATTAATCTTATTTCTTTCATTTTTGTTTTCCTGTTGCATACAGGATTTCAATCTCCATGTCAGTGGTTGTAATTTCCATTTACAGTATATCTTGAGTATCTAAGAAGTAGCTGTCATATTTTACTCACAAAACTTAACAATTAATGATTTTAATCTTTTTTCCAATCTTGCAAAACATCCCCATTAGAAAAATAGTTGTGATAGGTGTGTCCCTGCCAATTTAAATGATGTAATTTCTGACACATCTGACCTAATAATCAGTTTTGCATGCTCCCATTCCAATAAAATGCACATAATGAAACAATAACTAACATTGTGTTGGTTCTGTTGGTGTAAAAACCTGTTAAACTGTGTGTGTGTGTGTGTGTGTGTGTGTGTGTGTGCGCACAGGCTGACAGGGAGCTGTCTTCTCTGAAGGTCAGCCGGGTGCCGGTGGTTACACCTGGGGGCTCGTCGGTCTTCCTCTCCCTGGGCAGAGAGGAGCAGGCTGGGCAGCTGAACCCTCACCCTCACCTGCCTGTCATTATCCTGGAGCCCTCTGGACTGGTACACACTCCACTACTCACTGGTGAGACACACACACACACACACACACACACACACATTCAAGACAGCAGAAACACTATAAGTGGCCACACATACTGTTGACAATGTATGACAATGGAGGATAAGTAAAATTTATATTTTTTGTTGTATGTATGCTGTAATTTAACATCATGAGTTACATCTAAGATTAGAACAGAAAATGCATAGGAACATATGCACAAGCAAGCAAAACCACACACATTTGAGATGTAATAACACACTCAACACAACTTAATACACTTACATATTTAATCATTTGTGCTTTTTCCTATTGTTTAAATCCAGACTCATTCATACAAAGTTATCATTTTAAAGGCATCAAAGGTCTTTACAGTCTTAAATGTTAGAGCTCCATCCAGTGGTTACATTAGGGATTTGTTGGAAATACCATCAACAGCTTGGTTTCATTCAGACTTTTTCAATTCTGTGTGAAAATTTCTAAAATTGAGCTTGAAATATTTAAATAATTCATAAGACACTAGTAACTTGTGTGTGTTTGTAAAAGTATCTATATTCCTGATTGTCCATGTCTGAGTGTTTTCCTCCTCATAAACAGCCATTGTTCTTGGCCCTCTCCGTCTCTCTACCAGTTCCAGGTCTAGAGTCCATCCCGCTACAGTTTGCTCCCCAGTTAGACCACCTGACCCCGGGGGGTCCTCAGTCCCACAAGCCCTTGAGTAGAACCCGCTCAGAACCCCTCCCCCAGAGTACTACCCGGACCCTTCACACACATCTCCTCCAGCAGCAACACAACACACAACTACTGGAGAGGCTCAAACAGCAAACTCACCTGGGCAAGGTACAGAGAAATAGATGTAGACTTATATTCATAAAAGATAGTGTTGCTATTAAATCTGATATCGTATTTATGGGTTAACTGTGTGTGTATGTGTGTGTTTGTGCGTGCAGCTGATGTCCAAGTCCAGCGAGAAGCCCAGACTTCATCAGATTCCATCCGAGGAAATGGACTCAGAGGATGGGGATCGGACGTCACCTGCAGAGCCGGCCTATCAGAGCAGAGTGAGGGCGGAGTCTCTGAGGGAGGCAGAGCAAACAACAGCCAACAGCCATGAGGAGCAAATCAACCTACAACACGCACTCATACTCAACCAGGTTGGTGTAACACACACACACAAACAGACATTTGTGCAAGCTCACACACAAACATAGATGAAATGAACAAAACAGTGAAAAATGTTTTTATTCGATAATCCTGTAGATGGCAGCCTAACATTTTCCTTGTATGATTCCAGCTGTCGTTACATACAGTTGTGGTTTGACAACTACTCATTACAAGCTGACTCAAAGTGGTTATTTGAGCATGTTGAAATGATGACAGGCTTCATCTAAGTTAAATTATTACTATTTTAGAAAATTTGTCAGTCACTGATCAGCCAAACCACAATTAAGGACTTGTTAGACGTCCCCTTCTCTGCCGCTCTCCCCCCAAAACTGTATCTATGAAGTATAATACAAGTAATAAAATCATAAAATTAACAGAAAATGTTTTGCTCTGTGCTTCTAGGAATAATGTTTCTTTGTCTTGAATTCCTTCCATTTCGACAATGCTTTACCTTTTGTCCTTCTCTTTAGTCGTTGCTGTGGGAACAGCAGAGGCAGCTGCAGCAGCTGCGTCGGCAGACCGCTCAGATGGAGACGCTGGCAGTACCCATGATTCTCAGCGGCAGCGGTGGCGGCGGTGTTGGCAGCAGTTTGGGCGTCCATCGCCCGCTGTCGCGCACGCAGTCGTCCCCGGCCTCCACCTCTCTCAGCCTGCCTGAGAAACCGCTGAGCCTCGCCGCGCAGGACGCCAGCAGCAAACCACGATTCACTACTGGTGAGTCAGACGTGCATATACTGAGGCTGCACGGTGTGGAGTATAAATTTGAGATTTGATTTTCTCATTGAATAATGAGATATATAAACCTCTTATTAAAGACAAAGTGGGGTTTATACCCAAAACAGTGACTTTGATCATATTTGTAGCTTTATTAGACGAGAAACACAGCTGATCTTCACAGTGCCAGAACTATGATTTCCATATGTTGTTCACATAAATATTAAAACCTAAACGATTAAACCCAAGAAAAATCAAATACTTTACTCCAGTAATGGCCAGCATCTGCTGTCACCTGCTGACAGCTTGAGGAAAATGCTGCAGACAGCTGAATAGAAGAGGATGAAAATCCTAAATGAATGGTATCTATGAACTTCTGCTGAGGCTCCTGCTAATTAACAAACCTGTGTGTGGCAAGTTAAAATAAAAACAAAAAACATCAACATAAATACTCAAAAAAGTGACATCGTGCTTGGTACTGTATATGTTTCTGTTTCTGAGGATCTTATCAAAGATTGAAATCAAGAACTGTTGCAAAATGGCACAATCAGTCACCAGAAAATATAAAACAAATCTAGTTGATGTCAAGTCTGTGTGTGTGTGTACCTGTTTGTGTGTGGATGTGTGTGTGTGTGTGGGTGCATATGTGTGTGTATCTTTGCAGGTCTAGTGTATGACTCTCAGATGCTGAAGCACCAGTGTACATGTGGGGACAACAGCAGCCACCCAGAGCATGCTGGGAGGATTCAGAGCATCTGGTCCCGGCTACAGGAGAGAGGCCTGAGGGGACAGTGTGAGGTACGACACACACACACGCACACACACATGCATGCACACACTCCTCTCATTCTAACAGTCTTTGAATGCTAGTCAGAGATGCAGGTATCCTCGGCTAGTATCAACGTGACATGTTGTTGAAAAATTTGCTTGTCCAGACACTCGTTTAACATTTCCACACGTTTCCTACCATGACCTTTTTTTTTTCACTCTACACGTCACTCCTCATGAGGTCACACTGGCAGGTGTGGAGGGTGCTGCGTATCAGGGAGGAACATCTAATTAAACCAGTTAACTGTAGGATTCACTCAGCTCTCCCCATCTTCAGCAGGAAACATCCATCCATCTCCATGGTTACTGATCGACCTTAGCTTAGCTGCGGTGTCTTATTATGTTCCGTTTTTTTTTAGCAAAAACCCCAGCCATATGCCATATAGAAACTGCAGCTTCTTTTAGTTTCCTATTACCTATATGCTAATGAAATAATTGCAATTTCTCTTCACATTTAATAAAGCATCAATGAGAATTTTTATGGTTGTGCTGTTACGTTTTTATGTTTCCTCCATTTTACGGCACAACACTTCTTGTTATGAGATGTTGAACTGTAAGAAGTCAGCACTGGTGCAGACTTCCTGTCAGCGGGTTTATTGTCAGTTCTCACTCTCTCACTGATTTGGGGCGGCCTTTAAAGTGGTGAACCCTGCACGGGAATGCAGAAACACAGGGAGAGTGTAAAGGTGTAGAGATTAATTTTTTTTTAACTTTTTACATCTGGTTGTGTGAGCGGTCACATTGGGTTACGCATCCAGAGATGCAATTTCCTTTCAGACTACCTATAAACATTAAATATGCAGACATGCTGGATGTTAGCATGATAAAGTTTATATGAGATTTAATGTTGTAACTGAGAAGAGAAAGTCATTCCAACTGCTGGTCTACGTTTTTATCTGTGCGTGTGATTCTATACACACGAGTGTTTTCTGTCTGTACAGAGTATCCGCGGTCGTAAAGCCACTCTGGAGGAGTTGCAGTCGGTCCATACGGAGCGTCACGTTCTGCTGTACGGCACCAACCCGCTCAACAGACTCAAACTAGACAACCGCAAACTGGCAGGTACGTTACACACACACATGCACATGCACACACTCATACTCTCCTTCTGAGATACTCTGGCTTAGTAAATAATTTAAGAAAATTCAAAAACTGCACTTTCTACTGTATGGTAGAAAAATTCTTCTTGTTCTTGTTCTTCTTCTTCTTCTTCTTCTTCTTCTTCTTCTTCTTCTTCTTCTTCTTCTTCTCAGTTTGAAATGAATAAACAGCAAATACGAAATCCTCTTAATAAATATAGTTTTGCAGTTCGCAGATTCATATTTTTGTATTAAAACTACATTTTTAGCTAAAGGCAGCACAGGCTCAAAGGACAAAGTACATACTGTTCTGTTTATATCATTGTAAATTGTTTTCTCATGCCAATGAATAATCAAGTTAAGGGGATCACGGCAGGTCATGCTATGCTTTGCTAGTTTGAGCTTTCATAACATTAAATATACAGTATCTATTGGAAAGAAAAACAAATAATTATTGACTGAATGTGTAAATATACTACAGTATTTTTATATTTTTGTTCCTCCAGGAATCCTCTCTCAAAGGATGTTTGTGATGTTGCCATGCGGGGGTGTGGGGGTAAGAGAAAAAGTGCACACACACACACACACACACACACACACACACACACACACACACACACACACACAAAGCCCTGAAACAACGCATTTTTAGAAGCATTCCCCAAAGCTTTTAATGAAAGCTATACAATACAAGACAATCACTGGGTTGATGAAAGACGATATTGTTTCAAAGAAAAGCAAGAAAGACGAGCACGAGAAAATTACAAGAAAGACAGAAAAAAAAGCAGGATATTAAAGAGGAAAAGAACTTTGGCTTCACCCAATGCTCACATTTGCCTGACAGTCTGTGTCGGACCATGACAAGTAAGACTAATGAGAACAGCATGTCCGTGACCAGGGATAAAAGAAATGCCTTGGATTTCATTGTCCGAGCCAGATGGACAGAAATGCCAGTTTGTGAACAAACAGAAGAGAGGAAAAACAGAGAATGGAAAGGAAAATTACCAGCAAATACAGATCTGGCCTAGAAATGGAAGAGTAAAACTTTTTGACAGGTTTTCTCTCAAGTCATAGCTGTAATTGGGTCATCTTTCCTCATGGAAGAGAATTAAATTTTCTTCTATTGTCCCCAAGAGAGTTCAGAAATTGCCAGACTCCATGCAGCATCACAACCAACACCAAACACCGGCAAAACAGCGTTCCACACAAGAAACACTGAAAAGACAGATACGAGTAGAAAAGTATTTTGCTTATTTAAATCTTCATTATCATGTGGAGGAATATTTCTTTTATTATTCGTATGCTGAATGCTTTCACACTTGTGCATTGGCCACAATCATGTCTTTAAATTTTTTTTTTTTTTGGCAGGTTGATAACGACACCATCTGGAACGAGTCGCACACGTCCACGGCGTCCCGCATGGCAGCAGGCAGCGTGGCTGAACTCGCATTCAGAGTGGCCAAAGGTGAACTAAAGGTGAGATCATGGACAGTTAAATCTGCAAACATACATCATGGCCACGGAAAATGTTTGATTCTGATTGGAATTTGTTCATATGCATACAAAAGGTGGATTAACAGTTTGTGTCTAGTAATACAAGGACTAAAAGCGTGTTTGTGCGTCTTTCTATCTTCTGCACAGAACGGCTTTGCTGTGGTCAGACCTCCAGGACACCACGCAGACCCCTCCAATCCAATGTGAGTGTGGGTGTGTACATGTGTGCGTGTGTGTGTGTGTGTGTGTGTGTGTGTGTCACATGCTCAGTTTGACCACAGTGAGTTTTCCTGTACTTGCTGCCATGTCAGCAGCTTGTCCACAGAGGTTATTTATGACATGACAGAGTGAACAAACTAAAGAAGATTAATACATTTTTCTGTTTTTTTCCTTTATTTCTACTCTTCTTCTTCTTCTTCTTCTTCTTCTTCTGAGCACAAAGTTTTACAGCTGCTGTACAGATTTACATTTTACATTCTCAGCCAGTGGCTGACTCTTATCCAGAGAAGCACTGCACATAATCTTAAATTTATTGATCGAGGCTGAGATTACATGCAACTAATTTCCATGTGCTGGAGAAATGAAGGAGAAGAAATAATAAAGAGCCTAAGTAGATATTGTCCCTTCAAGATAAAAAGTTGGACTTGATTACACATTAAATCTCTGGAGTCATGTTTGCATTTTTAACTTTAACTAAATCTGGCTTTAATTTAGCGCTAAAAAGCTGCACAGTTAAAAAAAAAAAACAGAAATCCATTACTAGACAGGATGACACATTTTACTTGGACATGCTTATTTAGTTAGTGTGTTTGAAGTTTTTCTCATATCGCCCGCCAAATTTCTATAACCAGTTAATTAGATTTTTCAGACTTTTTTTCTGTTCTTGTGGTAGAATTTCTTTCAAAAATTTTCTTATTTAGAATCTTATTTAGACTTTTCTTAATAATGTATTTAGTATTTTTTTTCTTGAAATTAAATTCTTAACAGATTTATTTCTAGAATCTCTTCCATCACAGTTTTTTGTTTCTTGAATCAAGCAAGTTTTTTTTTTTGGCAGAATTCTTCTGAAAATTATTCTTGCAGTTGTTGTTGTTTTTTTTNTTTTTTTTTTTTTTTTTTTTTTTTTTTTTTTAGACTTTTTGTTTTAATTTTCTCAGATTTTTTCAACTGTATTGCAAAATAAATAAATTTCCAGAATCAAAAATATATTCTTGATTATTTGATTTTATTTATATATCTTCCCCTCATAGATTTTTCTAGATTTGTTTTTCCTTTAATCAAGAAAACTAGTAAGTGGCAGAAAATTGGCAGCTTTACCAGAAATGCCCAGATTTTCACAAGCCAAAATTGGTCATTCTGTCTAGTTAAGAATTTTATTTTATTTTTTACAGTTTTTATGTTTATCACAAGTTCTGCAAAAAGTAAAATTGCAAAATCACGAGAGTCTGGAGGGTTAAAGTTTGCTTTAACGTTGTGTTCTGTCTCTCTCAGGGGTTTCTGTTATTTTAATTCCGTGGCCATAGCAGCCAAACAGCTTCAACACAAGCTCAGCGTCAGTAAGATCCTCATCGTTGACTGGGTAAGAGATTACTGTTGATTATGCTGATGAAAACTCATTATTACAAAATTAATGAATTGACATTGATGATTATCTCTCATTGCTGTGTGTGTGTGTAGTATTTTTGTACTTGTATGTCTGTCAATGCTGTTTGAGCCTTTATCATTTTAAGATTTCATGGTCAAAATCTCCCAATTTTGTCTGTCATCATCCTGTTGCTAGGATGTTCACCATGGCAATGGCACCCAAGAAGTGTTCTACAGTGACCCCAGCGTTCTGTACATCTCTCTGCACCGATACGATGATGGAAATTTCTTCCCTGGCAGCGGGTCACCAGCTGAGGTAGGTGTACCTCTTGTGAAATACACAAGTAATACAGTTAGGATGTTGGAAAGAGAGGTTTAGCTTTTATTAATAATATAATGTTAATTAATCAACATGTGCATGTTGTGTTGTAGGTTGGTTCTGGAGCTGGTAAAGGCTTCAATGTGAACGTGGCGTGGACAGGAGGACTGGACCCACCCATGGGAGATCCTGAGTACATCGCAGCCTTCAGGTACAACAAACAACTGTTTGCCCTCTCATCTGTAATTTCTGTCTTGGATGTGAAATCTCAGCGGAAAGATGCAGAAGTTCATTTTATCGTCCCTGTAGTTATGCTATCAGAAGTTTTGTGCATCGGGATTTTCAACTGCGTCTCAGACAATTTCTGTTTCATACTGAGCCACAACAAACACACCGTAGCACATCAACTCAGCTTCCTGCTGCCCGTGACGTATTTCTCGTGTAATTAATAATCCTCGTCATTTGGGCAGCATGTGTCTGGCGCTCCCTGTTTCCAATCATTTCTGTTGCTTTGCTGTAAATGGTCTCCAGGTTTTGTGTTTGACAGAATGTGGACTATTACTTCCTGCTCGTGGGTTGGATAATTGTCATCAGTGGGTGATTGGCACCAATAAAGTTTCAGTCGTGTGGGTTTTGGTTGTCTGGTCCGACCGAGGAAACTGCAGCAGCCGCACGGTTACTGGAAACGGAGCAAGGTGGCTAAATCACAGACGTAGAGCTGGGGGAAGGGAAGGTGTACACGTACACACACAAAACACATGCATGTGGTCGTGTATCGTGTAGAGAAACATACACACACATACCCGTGAAGTGGGTGGGCCATAATCCTGAGTAATTAAATGAGGATGACAAAACAGGGCAGGCTAGCAGCATTTGAGCCTCAGTGCATTTACTTCCTCTCATGATGTGAAAATCATTGTCTTACTCAAACAGAATACAGCTTAAACCAGTTTCAAATGTGAGATAAGAAAACAAAACGTGCAAACCCTAGTCACGAGCAACACACTCAGTACGTTCACACGCTCCGATTTCTGTCTGTACTGCAATTAAAGGACCATACGAGTGATTTTGCATGTTAAAGCCCAATAAATCTTATCTGAATACACATTATGTTACTGTCAACCATTTTCCAAAACATAAAACTGTATTTTTCAAATGTTCAAGTGATACAGCAGATTAAAATTCACTGTTTTGCTTGTTAGCACTTTTGCTTGCACGATTGTAGAAGACATAATTGTTTTAATTTCTCTGAAAAAGTGCTCTTCTGTGGGACTATATTCCCTGGTGGAGACATACATTTTCTTCTGTGTAGCTCCATGTTGGATTGGTTAAATTAAGTAACTTTGACAACAATTTAATATGTTATGTTTGCTGCGATGGATTATTTATCTGAAGCACGTTTAGTTGATTTTTATAGCGTACTGGAATGAACCGAAGCCAATGACAGTCTGGAAGGTAGGAAAAGCAATTCTAATACTTACCACTCCAGTAGCATATTTTAGAAAAAAGGTATGTAACGTATTATGCAGGTTATATTCAAACATGCAAAATGACTGGTATGGTCCTTTAAGGCAAAAATGCGATATGAGATGTATACATAGATGGAATTAATTTGATTCTATTGTTCGGCGAATATATATGTGGCTTGTTGAGTAACTGGCTTACAAGAGGAAGTACACGTCGTGAGGAAATGCGAACACAGAATCCTTTTGCTGACTCCTCGCCGCTGGAACGTTTACATGCTTGAGTAAATCAACGTACAGTCACATAATCCAGGTCTGTTGCTCAGAGGATACCAAGGTCAATTTATGACGATTTCAGTCTTCCATTTCAAATGTACTGACTGACTCCCCACCAGCTGTTCTGTAGCTGATTGTGACCTTTGACCTCCCCATGGAGGAGCGCAACAGATGCATGATTCAAAGTATTGTATCATCATTATTATTACAAAATGTTGCACTTATGGCCTGAGATTCGGATCTGGACCTAATAGAAGTTCTGAGAGTTTCTCTGTGTTTGTTTCAGTTTGCTTGCAGGCCCAGATGGAGAGAATTTATCACATCAAAACAATTCAGATGACTGTCAGTTACAGAAACTAATACTAATTTGGGATGTGATTTGAGTTTGTATCACAGTTTCCAAATGGAACTTGAACTGAAGACTGTGTAAGATTTCATTTAAAGCAGCACTGTAAAAATAGCACAAACTGAATCTGTGCCTGACAGTTTGCTGTGTTTATGTACAGTTTTTATGTCACCATCCTGATGTAAAAATAAACACATCTCTCCTTAAAATTGGAAAATAAGAAAGCAAATCAATCATTGTGTTCAGGCAACCTTTTATTGAGTGTCTATTGGTTCCTAATTCATTTTGAGCTTTTGTATCAGAGCCTGGAGCATTTCCCCCTTACCGGCCATTTTGCATGCTTGAGACTAATATACTGTATTAATTTCATACATATTACATTATTGACAACCATTTCCCAAAGGATAAAACCGTATTTCAGCTTTCCTGATATTTTGCAAAATCTCTTAATCTTTCAAAATCAAATATTCAAGCGATACACCCACCTTAAAAATCCATGTTTCACCTGTTAACAGTTACACAGCCTTATGAAGTCAAGGTTGTTTAAATTTTTCGATAAACGCAGGTCTTCTTTTGGGACTATATTCCCCAGTGGAGACGTACATTCACTCCACGCTTTTTATTGTGCTTAAACACTAAAATTACATTAACTTCGGAGAAAAAAAATCCCCTGAATACACGTCTTGTTCACAATGATGGATTACCGATCCCAAGAACGTTTCAAGTATAAACAAGTTGATTTTAATAGCGTACCAGAATGAACTGAAATCAATGGTGGTCTGGAAGGTAGGAAAAACATTTTTAATTCACTGTTCCAGTAGGATGCTTTGGGACATGATTGTCAATAGCCTTACATGTATGAAAATGAAATATATTAGCCTCAAACAGGCAAAATGGCCGGTATGGTCCTTTAAGTTTGGTTTGTTTGGGCATATTGGTACTAATCCCAAACCAACTATGAGAATCTATTGATATATTGATTGATCTAGAAGCAGAAAGGATGCATGAAGTTAATGCGTAACTACAGCTGCAGTAAAGTTAGTTTTATGTTAGACACTCCTCAGTTATCCCCTACTTAAAATGCACTGAACGTAAAACAAACTTTGCCACAGTTTGCAATAGCAATTCAAACGGATGCTGTGAAACAGTCGTAACATGTCAATCTTAGCTAGCACGTCTTCAGATGAACATGTGTTCAGGTTAGTGTGTGGTTGTAAGCATTGTATGTGCTTCATTCTCCTGTGCAGCGTCTGAAGGAAAACATGCGGTTTTCCACATGTTGTCTTGAAGTCAAATTCAGCTTCTGCTGTCATAGTTTTGTTGGATATGGACCAACTGATGACCATGACCAGGAAAGTGTCCTAATTCCATCTTTATTCCACGTCATTTTGTTGTCCAGCATAGTAAACTTTTTCCTGTTTTGATTTTCTTTCTCCCACCCTCAGACATTTCTGGCCAATGAGCAGAGCAAGCGCTCTCCCATGACTTTGGCTGATATTGTTTGGTTCGATTGGATATTTTCCTGCGTGAAACCAAACCAAGCACACAGCACTATAACAATTTAATCGCTGATTCAGACCAGAGCAAACGAGCTACAGGCCTGAAGATGCACCGAGTTATTATGAGACTGCAAAATCTCCATTCAGGACTTAATCTTGGGGCACACTGCACAGCAACGCAAAACTTATTCATTTCCTGGAGTCAATACCAGCGGAAATCTAAGAGGCTCCTACTCACACACCAACTATCTCCTCTCTAATGAATGTGTTTGATACATGTTTGATGAAAACAAGGCATATAAACCAATTTAAAGAGCACGGTTTAGTTTTATGGATTAAAGTTTGCGAGTGAACTTCAGATGGGGAGCTTTGGTGCCTTTTCACCTTCTTCTTCATTCTCACTCCTCTTTCCTCTCTTCCCCTCATCCGTTCTCCCTCTCCTTTGATTGATCTTTAATAAGCGTCCCCTCCACCCTCCCCCTTTTTCTCCATCTTTCCATTAGTTTGTCTGTACTTGCGCTCTCTGGGGGGAATGTGGCATTTTTTATGAGTCTACAGGGGAGGTGGGGTTGGTTTTTGCGGTTAGGTGTGTGTGTGTGTGTGTGTGTGTGTGTGTGTGTGTGTCTGAGTGAAAGAGGAAGCTTTATTGTGTGCACGCTTTGCTTCATATCCACTATCGCTGATTAAATTTAGCTCTGCTTTATTGATTGAAGTATCTGATAAACCAAAACACAATACACAGCATTGTGTCAGGATGATGCATGAAAATTGCCTGTCTTATGACTTTAATGTGAGTTTGCATCAGTTTTTTGCATGCAAATTCATCTGCAAATTTTATTTAGGTTTGCATGATGAATGTTTGCGTGCACAGACTGTGTGTGTTTGTGTCTGTGTGTTTTATCTCCCGTGTCCTCATGTTTGTCTGTGAGCTCATGTTGTCCATCTGCATGCAGTCATGACAACAGTATGTGCTTGGGTATATATGTACATTTGTGTGTGTGTATGTGTGTGTGTGTGTGTATGAAGGGGAGGGAGGTCTCCAAAGTCCCCAGGCAGAATAATGAAGGTAAATGGATCCCAGATGGACTGTTTTCTCTCTTTTCTCTGTGTTGTCAATGACGTGAGGAGAGTGACAAGCCTCTAATAGGAAACAGACTCACACACTCCGGCTTTGAACTCTGCCGACGGCATCAAGCTGCAAACTGCAAAACCCCNCCCCCCCCCCGCCTCAGGACAGCACCACTCTCTTCCTCACAACAATGGCATTAAGGAAAACTTCATCTGTTTAAAGTCCGCAAACAAGATCAACCAGATTTTTTAAAAGCTTGACAGCACAGAACGTCTTTGTCAAGCCGACTCTGCAACTTCTCCAGCAGAGAAACAAAAGTCCTTAGGGGGGAGATCAGACAAACCTCGGTTTCACTTGTTCATGTTAATAAGCTTTTTAGATTTGATCATAGATATGTGTGACTTCTCTGGTTGTGCTTTCCACTGAGCGTACACGATATTAGAGACTTTTCGTGTCGTACCCTAATAAGATGAATCGAGGTTCGTGCGCCTATTCCTCAATGGTTTATTATTTAGATGTAACACTAATAAGTTCTGGAGAACAGCTTAGAAGTCTGTATAAGGAAACCCTTCCCTGTGCATCATATGTCCAGTTTAATACAATTTCTTGTATTTCCAGTCTTGGTAGTCCAGGTCTAAATGGTGATGTTAGTTTGTTTAGAATCAGAGGATGTTTTCACACTTACTTCATTCAACCAGACCAAGAACACCTAGAAGGGGAGATCATAACGTAGAATTACGACAACTCAGACATCTCATCCCTGTCCTTTGAGTCCTTTTAACTAATGGTGGCATGTGTGTGTGTGTGTGTGTGTGTGTGTACATACAGATCGGTGGTGATGCCCATAGCCCAAGAGTTCTCCCCAGATGTTGTTCTGGTGTCGGCTGGGTTTGATGCAGCCGAAGGAAACCCTGCTCCTCTGGGAGGGTACAAGGTCTCCGCCAAATGTAAGAATGGATTTCTGCTGCAGTTCAAAGTTCTCTTTGTCAGTGTCGGATGCCAATAAGAATTTTATTTTTCAGTGCTGTGGATATTTAGTGTTATTGATAGATTATTACAGCTCATGTCATGTATGGACCAAAGAGCTCGAGCTGTGCCTTTCACTCACCACATCACTACTGTAGCTATAATCATAATAATTAGTAGCTGGTAGTTACTAGGTTGGTTTTTACGGAGCCCCTAAAGGGACATGGGAGGAGTAAAAAATATCAGTGGAAGGGAAAAAAATAACGACTCCTTTTGCAAGATAACGCAAAACTTTTGCCAGATAACACAGAACTTTTGCAAGATAACACAAAACGTTTGCGAATAACGCATAAGCTTTTGCAAGATCTCGCAAAAGTATTGTGTTATCTCAGAAAACCTTTGCGAGATAACCCAAGTGACCTAGACCCAAGCACCAACTTATGTCTTTATATTTTAGTAAAGTAAAATATAAAATAGAGTAAAACTCGACAACGCACTCCATTGTTGCCCAGCAACGGCACGCAGTAGAGTGCCCCAAATGTATACTGTCGCGCTTCCGCTCAATGAAGGGTCAAATTTTGCGTTATCTCGCAATACTTTTGCGAGATAACGCAAAAGGACTCGCTATTTTTTTTTCCCTTCCATGCATTTTTTTTTTTTCCTCCCATGTCCCCTTAGAAGCTTTAGGGTTTAGAGGTTTTGGAGATTTCCACAAGATAAAAAAAAAATGTTTATTTCCACAGAATATTGGTCATTGGACATTATTGCAATAATATAGCGTAGAATATTTACAGTAAATAGACTTATGCCTGCAGCTTACCTGCCATACTTTTTTCTTAATGAGTTTTGATATTTGCAGATCATATACTCTGTACAACCTGACATCTATTTATGTGTGTTTGTGTTTGTGTGTGTGTGTGTGTATACTACAGGTTTTAGCTTCCTGACTCGTCAGCTGATGTCTCTCGCCGGGGGCCGGCTAGTCTTGTCTTTGGAGGGAGGTCACGACCTCACAGCCATCTGTGATTCCTCTGAAGCTTGTGTGAGCACGCTCCTCGGCATACAGGTCAGGCATTGTGGGTAATGGAGTTCTCTTTACATGTCTGCTTAACGATATCTGTTTAGCTAACAGATTAGCGAGACATCTGTTTAAAATGTTTTCCAAGGTTTCCCCTTGTCCTTGAATTTGTGGATTTTTAACATTTCTTAGTTAAAAAACAGGAAGTAATAACTTTAGACCGTATACATACTGTACTCAATTTATTTTATATCATATTTCAGTCTCAGATGCTTCTAAACAAAGCACATAGCACTGAGCAGATGCCAGAATTCCAGCTATTGACATGATTTTTTTCCTGATGGTTTCCTCTCTTCATCCTGAAGGAACTGTTGCCAGAAGAAGTCCTCCTGCAGAAGCCCAACACTAACGCCGTCCGCTCCCTACAGACTGTCATACAGATACAAAGTGAGCAGCAGTATCAGATTATAATGCTTGCATGGGTTTTATAATATGATGTATACCTCAATCCAACTTGTCCAACTCTGTTTCCTTTCTAAACTTCCATCTGATCCTCGCTGCCAGATCATCCTGTTAACTCAGTCAGCTCCTGTCAGTGACAATCAAGCTCACTGATATATCTCTGTACGGTTTGATGAGGAACAGACGCTTCGTTTGTCTTTTGGATCTCCCCAGAGTCAAATGTGCAGAAAATGAAAATGAGGCAAATATGTAATTAGGCAGATCAAACTGATTTGGCGACATGTGGACTAATCTTTCTCTTTGTCTCTTGGCAAAATGCTCCAACCCTCCATCTGCCTGCATGTTTCTGTAACTGTTGTGAAACACTTGAGTTTGCATATTCGCATGGGTCATAGCTTTAGAAATAAAAATGTAAAAAACATCTGGACATATTGGCAATATATGGTAAGAACGTATGCCGTAAAATTACAAATCAAAACAGATTTCTTTATAAAGCAAATACAGTAGGTTATTTTTTTCAGGGTGCTCATTAGAGTGTACTTCTGCCAAGGCCAAACAAGCCTGGACAAAATCTGTCTTGTTCTGATGATATACTGGCCTAAAGAGAAAGAAACAACTATAATAAACATAACAATAATATTTCTCTGTAACTTATAAAGATATGTCAAAACTGCTTGCTACTGAATAAGCATCAGCTTATTAGTGGTAGTTGCATATTTCTGCTGTATTTGTAACTTTGTGCAGCACTTTCATTTATATGCTCTCTGTCCAAGCAAATATGTTCGTCCACCAGATCCAGATCCTTACCTGGATGTGAACCAAATAGCATATATTGATAATCTGCCATGAGATAAACATATAAATATTTTTGTGCATTGAGATTTGAGTAATAAGAAATTGACAAAAATATTTAAAAATCTCAATGTTGAGAAATTATTTTTAACTGATTCCACATAAGAATTACTAATTGATCTTAAACTCCAAAAGCCAGACTGTGGATCTCTTTAATCAATCAAATAATCCTCCTCCTCCTCCTCCTCCTCCTCCTCCTCTTCCTCCTCTTTCTCTTCTGCATTCTTCTTCTCCCTCTTGGTTTCACTGTATCACTGTAACTACATTTGCCTTCTGGAGATGATTTTGATTTTGGAACAGTGTCCTTCTGATGAAAGTTCCGTGATTTAAATTTAAAACCTGTGTGTGTGTGTGTGTGTGTGTGTGTGTGTGTGTGTGTGTGTGTTGCAGGTCAGTACTGGCAGAGTGTGAAGGCCTACAGTGGATCAGTGGGTCTGTCTTACCTGGCTGCTCAGAGCAGAGACTGCGAGGAAACAGATGCTGTCAATGCTTTAGCCTCGCTCTCTGTAGGAGTCCTGTCCAACAAGAGGTACACACATGCACACACATTTTTTTTTTTTGACCTTTATTTTACCAGGTAAATCTCATTGAGATAAAAATCTCTTTTTCAAGAGAGACCTGGCCAAGACGGCAGCATAAAAAAAAAAAACAACAGCAAACTACAATAGGTACAACATAACAGCCACAATAAATAATAAGTACCACACAATTTCAAGTTTCAATATAACAGTCAAACTGTACATTCAGCAATAAACAGCACTCAAAGCAAGCGGTTTCTCCAAAAAGCCTACAGTTATCCTGAGTGTTCATCCTGACAGATCTAAAACAAAGACACTGACCAATGGTGCCATTTTCCTGTTTATTTTATTTTTTTTAATATTGACTTGAATTCCCCAAGGGTCGTTAAGTCAATTAGTTTCAAGTCCTGTTGTAGATTGTGGAGCGTGCATCATATTTAAAAGCTTTTTTGCCCAATTTTATTTATTTATTTATTGCAGGGACAATGTACATTAATAAACATTTCTGTAAATGTACCAGAGTTAGCCAAAAACTAATTTTCACCTGTAGTCCCTGGCCTGATGTTAAAAGCATCCTGTTAAAAAAAGAAAAAAAACAAAGAACAAACAACATAACACAACAAAAATCGCAATAATTCTAAAGACATAAAAAAAAGTTAATAATAATTCATGCAAACAATTACAATACCAGAGAATTAATACATAAAGCTAAAAAATGTTAAGTTTAAAAAAAAATACATAAAAGAGCAGTTCTGTCCTTACCTGAGGAACGGTAGACTAGCATGAAAACGGAGGCCATACTGACTTTGGATTTTGGCTAGATATGTACTCGACATGCACGCATGTATGAGCACTAACTTAACCATCCACTAATTCTCTTTCCTTCCAGCCTTCCTGACGAACCAATGGAGCACGACGACGAAGCTCTGTAGAAGAAACTGACCAATCACCTCGTAGAACTCACTTTCAGGAAGTTGGTCTGTAGCCTTGGATTTCCTGCGCTGTCACGTGACCATGAAGGGGACACACCAGTGTTTGTAACGCCACTGAGCCCTGCCCATCTGCCTTATTCACACACACACACACACACGCACACACACACACACACACAATGCTGAACCTCTACAGACTTGCCACATGAGCACCTCATTGCTGTTGGAGAAGAGAAGCCTTCTGAAACCTCACCAAAGAGCAATACAAGATATTTTTGGATAAAAGACTTTTCTTATCTCCTGACTGACGTGTGCGTTCAGAAGTCCCGTACCGCTAACCTGTGACCACAAACCTTACAGGACCAGAATTCAGATTCAGGGTCCATATCAGGAGTCTGAAAGCACGATACACCAGCAGCTGTTTTTGCCTTAACTTGCCTTAACATGAGGACATTAGGTTTTCAAAAAGGACAAGACTTGTATCATAGATCTCTCTCACTCATGCCACTTTGCTTCCCAAATGTGAGTCGAAGAGAATGCCGACTTAGCGGGATGCAAAGTGGCTGCAGGAGAAGGAGCATATAGTCGTACGCCTGATGGAAAGGATGTAAAAATGTCACCAACAACAAGAAGAGGCCACAGAATAAGGAACAATGTGGAGCGAAAGGCTGAGAGACTGATTTTTAATGTCATTAAATGCAGTTTAACCACTAAAAGAGGACAACAAAGAAGACAACTAGAGGGAAAGAGAGAAAATGAAGACACAATGGACAACTGTGGTTTTGTAGAAACAAAGAAAGGGCAAATGTCCTTGTTTTTTTTTTTTTTNTTTTTTTTTTTTTGTTTTTTTTTTTGCACTGTTCATTCCATAATGTGAACCATAAGAAATTCCAAAGCTCTGGGAAGATTTAAAAAAAACAAAACAAAACAAAAAAAAAACCTCTCTCTAGGTTATTTAATTGTCTTTTTGAAGATTTGGATGAAACTTTGTCTCCTCTACTCAAACCTTTGATGTCTTATAAAGCCTTTGACTCGCGGATCGACCGGAATACTGTAGAGTTATATTCGTGTGTTTCCTATGAAGTTAAAGTCAGAAAAGTAGGCCAGATTATGAGAGCAGGAATTCTTTCACTGCTGTTCAAATGTCTTAGATGCACCAGTACACAAACACACACACACACACATGCACACAAACACATACACCACTGATGAACTATTGTACCACTAGTATTGAATTCTGTATTGTTCATAGATGAAACTAAATCAGCGTTCATTCCTATCGCACCACTGAGGACCATTGTATTGTTCAATAGTAGCAATAATCTTAATGCACTTAAAGGACGTCACCCAAAGAAAACTGCCTTAAAAAAAGCCTGCGATGGGTCTTTATGCAGGGACCACATGGATACTGCTCTGTCAAATGACTCGTCTGTTAAAAACCCGCATTTGAACCTGTGGATTTAAGTAAGCATCATATATGCAGATTGTTGTATACTGTACATTTTGATCGTGTCTTCCTCGATGCTGTAGAAGTAGATAAAAGTAGAGATACAGTCAAATTCAGGAAACAAGCCCAGTGAGGGTAATTCGTAAAAACACATGCTAACTACATAGCATCGTGCTAAATGTAGCTCATTTTTGATATGTTGTTTTAAGGGGAGTGTCAGAGGCAAAGGCCAGTGAAAATTGGCATGTTAACGAGCTGCTTATTTTTAAATGAATGCTTCCTCCTGTGTCAAATCAAATAGATGTGAAATTGGCAAAGGAAACCCTGCTTCAGAGCTCTGCGTTTCTGCTAACTGTTTGGCAGAAATGCAACAAAAAAAGAAAAACTGCATGGGAAAATATAGCAGCAATGCGTCAGAAGTAACAAGAACATCTTTAGAGAGAAAAGACAAATAAAAAGTTTTGAAAAAGAAAGAATCCAGACCGTATTGGGAGTCTCATTGAAGAGGAGGTGCAGAGGATGAGTTTGAGGGAGAGGCTGTTTGGAGCTCAGCGCCACTAGAATGTGAGAACAGATCAAAATCTATTTACCATCACACCGCGGGTGTTAAGTTTTGCAGGATGGTGGATTTTATGAACATCTTACCTGACTTGGAAATGAGGAGGACATACTGTAATGTAATAGTAATGTCTCTTACAAAGCAAACAATAAGAGGGCGGTAACGGAATGAGAGAACACGGTTATATGATGCTATCTGCCTTTACCAACACTTTAAATCTGGCGCTGGGTTTTATGAATTACCCCCAGTGTATTTTTTGCATTGAAGTGCTTTTCTATATGAGACTCTTCTTTCATTACCTGGACATAGGCAATCATCTACGTCAATGATTCCTCCTTGTTTGGTGTTTATTGTGTAGCGAAGTGCAAAATGGTGAAGCTTGAAAGTGGATGTCCCATGCACACAAGGATTTGATCAGTGTAGGCTCTTGAAGACCAACACCAATGCTGATGTCATTAATTTGCAGCTGTGGATCGGCCAGTGTAATGCTGTGTTTGTTTAATCCTCCGAACTCTGAATTTCCAACTTCCAACAAGGAAAAGCCAAAGGAAATGTCCCTCAAGTCAGAATTCCGACTTGGAACCTGAGTTCAGCATTGATGTCATTTCAACATGGCTGCTCACACCGTAAACAGTAGTAAAGTACCCTTTCTCTATTAATAAATGTCTATTTGGAAGCATTTTCTTTAAATGAATCAGTGTGGACTAAATATTAATTTAGGAGCTTTTTGTGGTCCAATGAAGCAAACAAAGCAAAAGTTTTTAGGAGTTGTTTCACAATTTGTCTAACATAGTAGTCGTAAATGACATAATTCAGTGTTAGGGTTTCCCAGTTTTGAGGTAAAACGAATGCAGTATTAATATCTTAATAATTTGATAAAACCGGTGGCCAAAACGTTTTTTTTATTTTATTCCATACTTTTATTTTGATAGTGTAAAAAGGCCTCAGAAATGGTGTTTTGACACTGAGACACAGTGGAACTGAGACAAACAGGGTTAGCAGCCCTGCCTGTCTGCTCCTCCTGACCTCCTCCATCAAACAATCTGATTTCTGACTCCTGTTAGCAAAAAAAAAAAAAAAAAAANAAAAAAAAAAAAAAAAAAAGAAAAATTAAAAATCAGACTTTGTTTTTGTAAATGCAGATTATCTTCTGTGAAATTAAAATGATGTGTTGTCGGTTTACCCTCCACGTAGGGAAGTGTATGTATGTGTTCGGAGTTCATTTTGCTGTATTAATCAGGACTCTGGGCAGTATCTGCCCATCAGAATGCCTCAGAGAGCTTTAAAGTCCAGTAGAAACTAAAACAGTAGGAGAAAAGATGTCGCCGTTGCAGAAATCCCACTGCTGTTGCACTACTGCTCCACCCCCAGGAGGAAGTATTTGGAAAATGTTGGGCATGGGTGGAGGATGGGTGCTCTGTAATGGCTGTAAAATATATCATTCTTCTACTCATAGTATTAACAGGAAGTGACAGCAGGTAAAGTGCTGTGAGTGTTTTGTGCAGGTGCATGTGGCGTCTATGAAGTAATGTCAGATGTGTGAATGAGGTATGTGTGTGAAAGTTTGTAGCTGCATTTGCAGACGTACATACACTTCTGTCATGTTTTTTTTTTTTNTTTTTTGTGTATATGTGTGTGTGTGTGTGTGTGTGTGTGTGTGTGTGTGTATGTCAGATACTGTAAATGACCTCTCCTGTATTATATTCCCGGTGGCTGTTTTTTGTTTTATGTAGAGGCCAGTATCGCCTCCGCTCTTAATCCCTTTTATTACTGATGTCATTCGTACCTTCCTCTTAAAAGAGACACTGTAAATAGAAACTACAAGACCAAAATACACGTCACGTGTGTGCCTTGATGCATTCAGTAGTATGTGTATTGGTAACTCTTAACTAACTGGACTTAACTCTCTACTTATAAACATGACATTGAAATCTTTGTTTCATATAATTCTTTATTATTTACCTTTTCCTTCACATTTCCTACTATGTGTATGTATAGAAAGATTGTCTATTTTGTACTGTTATTTTTATCTCTCCTCCTGATTAAAAAGAAAAAATCCAATATAAGCTCATTTTCCCTTTTTTTTGTTTAATATGTCTAATAAAATATAAAGATACTGGTGAGGATGAAGTGGTGGTGGGCGTTTAGCGTTAGCGTGGGCACAGGACAGGATGCCTTTCAAAATGAAGTCACGATCCAGGAGCATCTCCTCGACCTTGCATTCTCCACCTCCTATTCCACTGAGCAGGGCTTCAGCCAAGTTTACATGTAGTTAAAGGACCATGCTGATGGTTTTGCTTGTTTGAGCCCAATAATAATAATACCCGCATACACATTACATTACTGCCAACCATTTTCAAAAGCTACTGTATTTTAGTTATTTTGCTATATCTCCTAATTTTTCAAAATCAAATGTTTAGGTACCCACCTTAAAATTCAGTGTTTTACCTGCTAATATGCACATTCATTAAAATTCTAAAATTAAATTGAATTAAACTGATTTTTTTTATAGTGTACTGGAATGAAATAAAACCAATGGTTGCCTGGAATTTAGGGGCAAAAATTCAAAAAATTTACCACTCCAGTGGTAAAGTAATGTAACGTATGTGTGGGTAGTATTTATAGAGCTCAAACATTCAAAATCACTGGTATGGTCTTTTAACATGCCTCTGTCCATCCATGTGGCTACGCACTGAAGCCTCTGCTCCATGTTGGCAGGCGTCAACCATTGAAACGACTCCCTAAACATTTTTCAAAATGAGTATACTTGTTCAAAATCAGCTATTCTTCAAAGCCCTCATAAGATTTCAATTCACCATGTGTCCACTAGCTGTCACTCCTGAGTTTCCCTCCTCTGCTGATCACCTGACTGAATCACCTGACTGTCCCACCTGCTTCTAATTCCATAATTAGTCCTTTGTCTATTTATACTACTCAGCTGACTTTGTTCTTGGGCAGATTATTGATGATGTAGCATTGCATGTTGCAGTCTGTTTATTTTCAGTCTTTGGATTTGTCAGCCTGTTCCGCCTGCCTCTCTGCTTCAGACCGTAAACCTTTAGATTTGTTTCTTCTTTAACTGGATTTTATCTTTTCCCTAATTAAGTAAAGACTGTTTCATTACATTAGTATTTTGTCCAACTCCCGTAACCACCCCATGACAAATACTAATTTTTTATTCATTTATATCCTTAAACAATCTTAATTTATCTTTTTTTTTTTTTTTTTTTTTTAAATGTCTGTGATTTTATGATGCAGGTCCTACTTGTGAAAATAAAGTCATTTAATTAATATCATTAATATCTCATCTCAAAACAAAACTTTAAAATTGCTTGGCTGTACTTAAACTATTTAATAGAAGTATTTTTCCTAAGTGGAAACATGGATTGTTGTTCCCATGAAAAATGCTTAATAATAGTTGCATGCTTTGTTTAAATCGTTAGGTGAAATTATTTTCATATTCGGACATCATGGCCAATTAGATTACATCACAAAAACAGCCTAAACCAACACTAATCCATTCTGCTGTGAACTTTTTAAAGTCTATATTTTAGCTCACAATAAAAGTTTATTTTTGTGACCTTTCAGAAGCTGAGCCCAAAGTCCTGTTGAAAGCTGGATGGAAACAGCAACTATGATTTAACTGCTTTCGTATTTCTGTGAGGTTAAGGCTGCAACACAGAAACAGACTGTAAATATTCCCACAGCAACTTAATTGCATGTTAACTTTTTCTTCTTGGTGAAATTAATTGTTCCTGACTGACCAGGCAAAGGCACATAGTGCTCATTAAACAAGACTGAGGGAATGAGGGAGAACAGGCGAGAACAGGGGGGTGTGGGGGTGCTATTCATCCATCCATCCATCCATCCATGTTTTTTCCAGCAGAATCTCATGTAGTTTGAGGAATTTGTTTTTTCTAAGACTATATCAGATTGATTCCTCAGGGAATTTTCTGCTCTTGACATTTTCAGTTACTCATCACAATTGGTTATATTTACATACAACAGTTGTAAGTATCACAAGTAAACATTGCTACAAAAAATAAGCCTCATAAAAACACACACACACACACACAAAATGTTATCATATAGAGACTAAACCTGTTGTTGCCTGAGTCAACTAACTATATGTGATGTCTCATGGCATGTGGTTTGCTTTCTTGCATTAGATTTCTAAGTCTTTTACAGTCCATAATACAAATTCCTTTATGGTGACACAGAAGGAACAATAGTATAATGAAATTTTTTAAAAATTTAAAAATATACTGGTGACATAAGTGTTACTTTTCCCTCAATATATCATTTTTTTTTTTTTTTTTTTTTGTTGGTGTGTCTGATCCAGAGAACACAGCCGTTTCCTCATGTCACGTAATGTAATCCTGATCAAGTTGCATTTTACTGCTTACTTCCTTTTAGTGAGGAAAATAAAGGCTTCCATTCCATGAAAGCCAAGTCCAATGGTATGCTGTAGGAATATAAAGGGAAAATCAGGGGAGCTATAAAGACAAAAGGCAAACATAATACTGTCCACAAGTGATACTAATGCACAGATAAATTTAATGAGTGTGTTAAGGTCACATCGGAAACAGTTGACATGGTCATGGCATGTTGGAAAATGTTTTACACAGTAAACATAAAAATTCAAAACACAATTTGATCTAAATGCGATGATACGGGATCAACAGCTTGATGTTCAGTGTGGGTCAGAGGTCATAGCTGTTGGCAAAATTGCACATCTTTATTTTCCTACATTTTGCTCATATATATATATCACGTCTGTAACATAAACAAATTATAGTCATTCCACAATTATTGAAGAAAATCCAAATCCAAAAAAAAAAAAAAACAACCTATATCTTTTCTGCAGTAACAGGAAACAAATGGATGATTTCTGAGATGAATGTGTACAAATCCACATCATTTTTGGCCTGCGAGAGATTTTTTTTAAAATGTCAACTGTCTTCTAGTATGTCAACGAACGTTTCTTTTCTGAGACCACACTGTGCTGACTGTGGGGCTCCGTAAAAGATGGTTTTCATAGGAGTTGGAAACATTACCTACCTCCCTGGACGCCCTAATGATAGGCTGCTGGACTTTGTGCACATTGGCAATGAAGGAAGAAGTGGTTTGTCATGGACGTGTAGCTGGAGACTATACGGGAATACAAATAACATGTCAACCCCCACCTATTTACAGTGGGGTCGTTCATAAGAATGCTAATTGTTGCAGGTGATGTAGTTAGTTCTCATCCATGTGAGCCAAATATCTGCGGTAGAACATTCTGTTAAACTTGCTAGTTCCATGCTTGTATGTGATTTAGTAATTACAAATGGAGACCTTTCAAGAAAAGGCACTCATGTTCTTTTTAAAGCCAACACACGGGGGAGGTATGTGCTTTTGTGCACATCCGTGGGTGCACACATGGCAACACCTATGCATGTGTATGTTTGTGTGTGTATACATCAGCTCTCACCTCCTCCATCACTCCCAGTGGTTTATGGGAGCCCAGCAGGGAGCCACATCAGCCTCCCCTTTGATGGTGACACACATGATTCATGGCTTTTAGAAACCGTTTGTTTTCATTACGCCTCCGTCAGCTTGCTGTAGCTGTATCACGGTTTCGTGCAAGGCAAGCAAATTTGGGCCAAAATGAGAGGAAAGAATTTCAGAGGAGAGGTTTTTTTGGCACTAGAAGAAACAAAGGGGCTTGGTTTGGGGTATAAAAAGGAGAAACTTAAGTCAGGATGACTGCTGCCCACGGCTACATTTTCCACCATCGTTTGGGTTCAGAGGTGGTCAGGGATTAATATGTCAGAGTCTTGGAAAAGACTCTGACATATTATGAAAGGGTACAGAGAAATCAAAGATCCAATCTCACATCATCCAATTTCTTCTTTCCAGTTTTTTAACAATTGCACTTTCGTTCTATCTGTGTAATGCATTTGAAGGCCATAAACATTATATTGAACAAGTATATGAGAAGAAGCCCAAATATGGCTCAGAGTATGCATACCTATGATGATGATGATGATGATGATGTAGATGATCTTGATGATGATATAGATGGCAGATAAAATCAAAGATTTTGGGACTCAATGAAACTGAGATGTCAGAAGGTATCCTTAATGATCAGGCTCAAACTATTATTGAATGAAGTCCAGCTCTCCTGTCCTCCGATATGATTTATTTAAAGGAAGGTAAATATCTTAAAACACCTACAGTTTAGAAAGAACAAAAGAGATAATTTGCCTGTCTGCGATAAACTTCTCTAGTACATGTGAGCGCTGAGATGAAAACAGTATTTGTAATTGATTTTGGCAAGAAAAAATGCAAAACCGTCACAAGAATGCTCAGCCATTATAACTGTGTGAAGAATGTGGCTTCAGGGGAAGACATTAATAATGAAAATTGTAGTTTTGATGATGGGTTCGTCGTTTCCAAACCTGCCTTGTTCAAACACTCACATAAAACTCTGAATGTCTTTTTGTCTACCCATGTAGTCTTTCTGTCTTCTGTGAGGTAAAAGATTATCTGGGTTCAGGTGTTTTAAGACATCGCCTCCACTCTCTACATCAAGTAAGAAAATGTTCCTGTCATGAGGAATTTTTAATACGTTTTAGGGTAGAGTCCAAAGTCAAAGCTTCTTTTCCTGCAGGGCTAGTGACCAGCAGACATGGTTGACCAGGCGCCTTCCATTCTCCAGACAGAGAAAGCGTAGCTCAGTCGCTCATGGGCCATATAGTTACATCCAGCCAGCTTAGAGTCCATCTCATCGCTCTGCAGAACCTGGTATAGAAAGTCAATGTACCGTGACGCCAACTTTAAAGTCTGGATCTTGCTCAGTTTGTCAGAGGGGAGCGTGGGGATGATCTTCCTCAATGAGGCAAAGGCATCGTTCAAAGATTGCGTCCGCTGGCGCTCACGGATGTTGGCGATTACCCGTTGGGTGTGTGGGTCCTCCAGCACTTGGAGATCTCCAGGACTAGGGCCAGGGACAGGAGACAGGGACGGGCCTGAGGATGGTGGCCGATGCTGAGGGCTCTTCTTAAATCTTTTGGGTCCGGTGGGGGTGTACAGCTGAATGTCATCTCCTGGCTTGGCCTTGTCATCGTCTGTTGTTGCATTGGCGGTCACCTCCTTTTGTAGGCCTGGCTGCCGTTTACGCCCTGCGATCCCTGGCGTTGCTACAACAACAGGACAGGCGTTGGAAGGGGGTCTCGCCGAGTTCTCCTCGCTGGAAACCACCCCTCCCTCAGGGTGGTCATCATTTGACTGCTCCTCCTCTCTCATGCTTTTTTCCACTATCAACTCTCCTTTACGTGACTCTATCCTTAACTCCTCCTGAGTCTCTGGTGGGTTCTTTTCCTTTTTCTATATCTCTCCTCACTCTGCGTCTTTGATGCAGTTTTCCTGTGCGTCTGCTCTCCTCTGTTCTTCTTGTGGGACTCCCTCAGTTTCGTTGCCCGTTTTTCCAGCCTTCTGTTGTGTTACGCTTCCTGTATAACAGTTCTCACATCCAAATAAGCCAAACCGTAATGGGTGAGGGATCAGCACTCATTTTTGGAGAGCCATGATGCTTCTTCATCCGCACATGTGGAAAGCTGCTAGTAATCTCTTCCCAGGCTATGTGAGGAAACGTTGCATCAACAAGCCAGTCTGTTCTCAAGCCCCAGTCCTGTAGCTGCATGTGAGACAAGAGCAAACTGAAGCTGTCTTTTAAAGGGAGGGACGCTGAAACTTTCAGCTGCCCACCCATCTGACTCACCGATTGGTTTGTAGGAGTTTTTTTGGGACATGGCTGAGCTTAAGACAACAGGAAGAATGAGTGTTTAGCGATTGGCCAGATCAAAGGGACGAGGCGGAGACAAAGGTGTGGGGTACAGCCAACCAAACTGGGTCTTTCTGACGTTTGCTTTTTGTCATAGTAGTTGCCCAAGTTTATAGGTTCCAGATTTCTTCCAAAACAAGTCTTTACCATCCCCCTCTGGCTCCCCTTGTCCCCGTCTTCCTCTCCATTCTCTCGCTCTACAACTCAGCACCATCATCAGTCACTATGACCTTCAAAAAAGATATATAGTTATGACAAAAGAAAAAACTGCAGGAGAAGTTTCTCTCCTTTAAACCTGGAAAAAAGTCAACTTCTTTCCATTTTTATCCTCCATGGCAGTTCAGTCTGCTTTTTAAATAATAAAAATATATGATTTTTATCATTAAATTGTGGCTAGATGTATAATATCATTATCAAGACTGAAAATGAACAGAAGTTATGATGTTTTACAATACCAGTGGTGAAAAAGTACTCAAATCATTTAATTATTTTAAAAGTGCTACTACTACTACAATAGAAATATTATTTTAAAAACCCCTATAAATAAAAGTCCTGCACTCACAACTTTACTTAAGTAAAAGTAATTATTAGCAGTAAAATTTAGTAAGTAAATCCGTTATCATGCCTGGTAAATCTTCCATCAATCATGAAATCAATCAATCATGAAAATCCCCAAAATCTGAGGATTTTTTGGAGCGTTTGTAGCATTGAACTACAAATTTGTATCACTGCGCATTGACATTTTAATAGCGTAGTAGAATAAATTGAAACCAATGGCGGTCTGAAAGGTAGGAATTTTTTTCTTTTTTAATTCACCGTTCCAGTAGTATGCTTTGGGAAATGACTGTCAAATGTTACGTGTATCAAAATTGAATATGTTAGTCTCAAACATGCATGATCACCAGTATGGTCCTTTAAAGCAATTGTGCCTTCTACAGTTGTACATAGGTGTTGCAGGCAAAACATTGAATTTTAAAGTGTTTTTAAAAAGTTTGAAAGTTTATATCACCTGAATTTTCGACATGGAAAGATTAGGAAATGTGACAAAAAAAAAAAAAAAAAAAAAAAAAGACTGAGATACAAGATTTTTACCTGACAAGGGCAATATTTTATTAGCTTCCTAATCTGTAGCAACAGCTGTCAGATAAAAATAGTGGAGCAAAAATTTTTTTTTTTTTACTTTGAAATGGTGCAGTCCATATAGTAGTATATATACGGTATATATNCAAAAATTTTTTTTTTTTTACTTTGAAATGGTGCAGTCCATATAGTAGTATATATACGGTATATATACACTGTATATATATTATTTTTTGGAATGTTATATTTCAGTCCAAACAATTTTGAGCATTGAAAACTGAAAATAGCTTAAAAAATATGAAGAGTTTCTGTTGCTGATAGGAAACATGATTTGATTTGCTTTAGTTTCTAACACAGATGTGGAGGGAGGAAGGGTTGGCGTTCAGACAGCGGGGCAGCACGGAGGTCTGATCGCTGCATTAAGGAAAGAATGAGCGCTCTGGATTCAGACGGAAACCTGTGGGAAGTTTTGTATTTTCATCCCCTGAGGTGCATCTAGAAAAGCTTCGGTCCAGGCCCAACGTGGACTTTGCTCGCCAAAACTCTGGGTGAGTCTCTACTATGGTCCACAGCCACACCCACACAAAAGAAGTCTATTGTTAGTATTTTCTTTTTTAGAGACACAAGATGATTCCCTCTGATGAAAAACCAAAGAACTGGGCAAACTTGAGTTCCTCCTCTTTCCCCACTGAGTCAACTCAAAAATGGCCCAAGTCCAATAAGAAGAAAAACTTCTATTGTATGGCCACAGATTGGATAGATAGCATTTCTCTTGTGCACACACTATTGCTCACTATGATAATGCAATGGTGTAATTGTGTTTTTGTTGCCACAATGCTTGCACTATTATTGACTACACAAGTAAAGTCCAAGGTCTTAAAACCTGAACCTGAAGGCTGACCTTTGTGATTGTCGCCCATAATCAAGGTGGTTGTTGTCTTTAAATTTAAACTGTGGATTAATAAGTCACATATGAGAATTACCAGACTATTATTTGAATATTTTACCTGTTGCTATGAAACACTGTGTTTCATAACCTCAACCCTAAATAACCTTTTGTTATTTTTACCTGGATCAAAAAAATCCAGAAGGTGGAAACGGCGTGCTTTTAGAGCCGGTCAGTATTGTGAGAGTTCAGTATTTAGTGTGATTCTCTTCAAAAACAGTCGTGAAGCTCATCTAACTTATATTTTATTTCAGGTAAAAATATATATCAGGTAAAAACAAATCGGACATTAATTAATGGCTTTGAAAAATTGTCAAGTTCTATGTTTGTGAATTTGGGTTAACTTACAGTTGAGGTTTGTAGCTTGTTTTACAGAAGCTAATGCTAACTAGCCAGGATGTTGTTCCTTTGTTAAAGATAGCAATAAGTCCTACATATTTATAATAAACTGAGAAAGCCTGTCCGCCTTTCAGCTCCTACAGATAATATTTGTGCCTCGCTCCAGGTCAGGTCAGACAGACGTAGTGTTTTCAAAACACACAGCAACCTTTTTCAGCACGTTTTACCAGGAAGCTCACCGGTCAGTACACACACGGTAACCAAATGAGCCAGGAAACACAGAGGAAATGCATATTTATTCCATACCAAGAAGACAACTGAAAATAGTTTAATAACTCAAAATAATAATAGCTGGCTTTTATTTGTAATTAACAATTTTTTTTTTCTCCTTCTGCATACATAGTCGTGGTATATGCCAAGACTGGCATAACCGTTTTGTATATATATGCAATTTGAGCTTGCAACAGACAGGATTTTTTTTTTTTTTTTTANTTTTTTTTTTTTTTTTTAATTTGGAGCCCCTTTCTTGATCTTATTGCCACCAGAAAATGATTTCTTATATTCTATATGTTAACATGCTTAATGTCCTCTTATACCTGCAGTCAATGTGATTTTCTTTCTTTTCTTTTTTTTTTTTTNTTTTTTTTTTTTTTGTCTTCTTTTTGTTTTGTTTATGTGTGTATGTTTTTGATTTTGTGGCCTTATTTGAAAATTTGTAAAAATTAATTTAAAAAAAAAAGCTAAACAATTACCCAGTAACAATTACCATACAAATACCACAGCTAGTTCCCCAAATATTTCCACCGATCAAGTGAAAGTTCAACAAGAACATTGTAACGTCACACAATATGAAATAATTTAAGTCCTCCAGTAATCGATTTTCTTTGGGTTATCAATTTTCAGCCTTTTTTATACTCAGTCTCCACAAAACATATCATGATTACAGTTCACTGTTTATCCACCAGATGTCACTGAATGTCCCTCCTCTGCACACTCACCTGACCTCTGCACACTCACCTGACCTCTGCACAGTCACATGACCACCTCACCTGCTCTCAGTTCTCCAGTCAGCTGTGTCTATATATAAAATCCAGTTTCCTTTGTTCCCAGCCAGATAGTCTTGGATGCATTGCTGTCGTGTTCAGCTGGTTACCTGCCTGCCTGTTACCTGTGTGTGAATCCTGACCTCAGCCTGCTTTCTGGTTTCTGATTACCTGCCTCAGTCCTTTTTAGATTTGTTTGGATTTAGCATATATTGCTGCTGTATTTCATGACCACAAACATTAACCTCAGTAAGCCGCAACCTAACAAACCCGCTTTCAGACAATGCTTCATGTTGTTGGAGGAATTAGAGTTGATAAATACTCCTATGTACAGATCACCATGAAGCAGACCGATGCCTTTTCATCTTCTTCTCTTTAAACATCATTAGACCGCTCGTCCTCTCTGTGGGCGATGGGACACCTGTGATGGATCACAACTATTTACATATCACAGTTCCCTTGAAACTGTTCCTTACTCGCTAAAAATAAATATCTCCGAGCTAGAGCAATGATGGAAAATGGATATCAGGGCTTGATATAAACACATATATACTGAGTCAGGGGAGAAGGGAGGGGCGGCCATGCGTACAATGCCTTGTGTTGTATGTGAAGGACCCCCCCGGAGCCTGATGGCGTCTGGAAAGGGGAAAGAACACCGGACCCTGTCTGTTTGAACTGCACGCTCAAATGAGGACTTAGCATAAATATTTCCAACAAGAGAAATGAGAGAATGTTATCACATGTGCAGCTCTCTCTCTCTCTCTCTCTCTCTCTCACACACACACACACACACACACACACACACNCTCTCTCTCTCTCTCTCTCTCTCTCTCACACACACACACACACACACACACACACACGCATGCACACGCACACAAGCATATATGGCTCACATGTATCCTTGCAAACCCATGACACACAAAGTAAAAGAGTCAGATTTTTTTTCTGGACTGCACTGAAAGCAGAAATGTGGGTAAAACATATACATGGACTGAATTAATGAGATTCCATCACTGCTTAATCAGTATGAGAAGAGTCCACCAGGAGAGGAAATGAATGCAGAAGTGGCTTTTGCCTATTTTATTGTTTACATGCTTGAATAATTTAATTTATAGATACAGTGACATTATTTAGGTCTGTTACCTGAAGTAAACTTACATCAATTTATACTGATTTCAAGCTAATTACAGTGTTTACATGGTATTAGGAAAAAAAAAATCAATCTATTGCCTTAATTGAAAATAATCACAGTTTTAATGTGCAGAGTATGTTTTGTAATTGTAATTTTATTAAATTGGGACAATGCACATTAATATACAGTAAGATGTAAATATGCCAGATTTAGCCAAAGTTGGCTAATTTTCATCTGTAGTCCCAAGTAATAGTTTTGTAAAGAGAATAGTCTATTATAAAAAAAAATGTGATGTTATTGGAAGTCATCTTGCAACAATAGTTGCAGATATTTCATATTCTTACTTAAGCTATATTTATTGTAAAGCAATGTTTGACTGTAGGCTTTCATTAGAACTGATGATGTGTCCTCACAGGCATATTATCATTAGTCAATTAAGATAAGATAAACTTTATTAATCCCACACTGGGGAAATTTACTTGTTACAGCAGCTTTAGATTCAGAGTACAGGGAAAACAAGTGATAAAAATATATAAAAATATAAAGTAGAGAAAATACAATATAAAAGGACATACAGAAAAATATAAATACACTGTGTGCATCAGTGAAGTACCAAAATATATATATATAAAAAAAACACTATATACATTAAAGAAACACCAACTTAATCATGCTATATACATAAGTGAAACTGAAAGAAATTGAAGGAACATATACACACTATATACATCATGGATTGCACAACAGGAAAAATTGCACCTGGTTATTAATAATTGCACATAATATAAATGGGTGTTTGCACAGTTTCCCAGTAAAAATGTGTTAATAAATATAAAAGCAACTTAAAGTCACATAACATTTGTAATTAATTATTCACATAAAACTGCAAAGCTCCATTTTCAGCAGCCTATTATGATTATGCTATCATTATGCTATTATTATTATATTATTATAGCAGCCTACAGTGTCCTATTGATGAACTCTTTTAGCTCGTCCTTACTTAATCATAGTTAAGTGTGAATTGGTTATTAAAAACACCTTTGTGATTGTGTTAGCACACCTGAAACTCATTCTGTTCAGTTAACAGATATACTTGGATTGGAAGTTAGTAGTATTCCTAAAGTTCTATCGTGGGTTAAAAAATGGCCAAAACAAAACAGTTTTCTCAAGAAACACAACAATCTATTGTGTTTTTTTTTTTTAAATGAAGGTTATTCCATGCGACAGAATGCCAAGTAACAAAAGATTTGAGACAAAAGAGCAAACTGGATCTAACCAGGACAGCGAGAGAAGTGGAAGACCAAATGCAAAACAGCTCAAGCGAATAAGTACATCAGAGTAGTTTGAGAATTAATCAACTTTAAAATTTTAGTAATTAATATACCATATAATAATATACATATAAGTACATATTTTCATTTATTTTAGTTATTACGATAAAAACATATGCAATTTACGAGAAAAAGACAAAATACTGTACAAACTATGTGGAGAAACATTAAAAAAAAACCATATAAAAACAGAAATAAAAACAAATTGGTGTACATAAAAAATAACCATACTGAAAAAGTAATGCATATGATTATTCTTAAACACAAATTAAAAATCCTCCATGTAGGAGGATGACTATGACGATGACTATGTAAGAACAGGTAAAGATAGGGTCCACCGGGGATCACAGCTGCACACAGACCAATGAACATCCTTGTCAGCCCACTGTGGGCACATGAGGCTCCCACAGCTCCCACAGCTGCCCCCATTGTTACCCCCAGCCTTCCTGCCCACCTAAAGTCATCTCCTACTTGCCCATAGTGATCTGTTGCTGCCCCTGCTGCAGAAAGAGATACTCCTACTGCCCCCGCCACACTTATCAGAGCCCCAATAGAGGGTCCTGGACCCAGCACAGGTAGTGCAAACCTTATAACACCTAAAACTAATGTACCAGAACCTGCAGCGCTCGCACAGATTTCCCTTGCTGCACCTCTTTGCCAAGAAACAAATAATGACATTCCAACAGCGACCACAAACAGCTGAGAAGTTAAAACCCCAATATAAATGTCCTGTAGTATAACGCTGCTTGTGTTTGTGGATGTTGGTGGCTGTAAGATAATAATTGGCTGCCTTACAATGGTGAATGAATCAGTTATTGTCAGCATCAGCAGCACAGGTGAAGTGATAAATTGGAAGTCATGCTTTTTTCCTAATTCAACAGCTATTAAAATAGCAGGAAATAAGACAACCATGAGAATCAGTTTGCTTTTTAACAAAAAGCTTATTAAAAATGTGATGAAGGCAGCAACTGGTGTACATAGAAAACAGAAAAGAGGAATCCCACGATCTGATCCAAACATAGCAAAGACCCCTGAAGATGTAAATACCCATATAAATGAAATAACGCACCATATCATTATAACAACATTTGGAGTAAAAGATAGAAACCTTTCTAAAGTCAAGCCCAGGACACATCCTATTAGAGTAGCACTGAAGATGCACGCAGTCCCAGCTAAACCCAGGGCCTTACCCCTCGCTGCCTCACCATCTTTTTTAATCACTCTGGCATATGTTGCGTATCCAGAAAAGATACCCACAACTAATGACACGATGGAGCTAGTAACACCAAACATCTCTGCAAATATGGATATTTGAGTGTTATGCACAGGATCATTATTGAGCCACCATAGTAATTGTTTTACGTCAACTTCCATAGGATACTTAGTGTTCATAATGTAGTTTTCTAATGTGTTCACGAGCAACGTGTCAGCCAGCAGCTCCAGAGACTGAAGCATAACGACTGCCATCCCTCCAAACAGCAGGCCTCCTCCTAGAGCTCCAAACCCCAGGCCAATGAAAAAGGTGGAAACAGCTGATGCCAAACCTGGAGACATAGAGGTTTCTTTATTCAGAGAGGGAGACTGACTAAGGGTGTTTTTATACCTTGTAGTCCATTTGCTGTGGTCCCAATCAGGGACTAAATTGTTACAATGTTGCATTTATGATTTGGTTTCACACAGGAAAAAAAAAAAAATCCAATCAAATCAAAATCTAGCAGCAAAAGTCATGTGATAACACTCGCTCTGCTCATTGGTCAGAAATGTCTGGAGGCTGGAGAAAGAAAATCTAACAGGTGTCACAGGATTATCATCACTGCAATATACTCTCTAAATGCAATCTGTTGAGTTTAAAAAAATTTCATCCTGTATTTTGATGTTCGACTAGCATTTAAGATAATTCATAATGCTGCTCCTCCGCCATTGAAGAGCTTTTTGCAGCTCCGCTCTGAGCAAATGAGCAGAACGTCCCAGTCTGATCTAAGCGTCCCGATACGACGTACTGCTTTTGCACAGTCTGCTTTTTCATTTAAGGCCATTAAACAATGGAATATGCTTCCAGCTGAATTGAAAACTTGCACAGATTTGTATTCTTTCTCACATGATGCAAAAAAAATTGATTCTTAGCAACCAGGCATGTCAACATTAATTTTGACTATGAATGACTTTTTATTCTGTTTTGAAATTTGTGGTTGTGTAAAGTAATTGTGTGTAATGATGTCTGTATTATGTGTCTGTGTATAATGGTAGTTTTGTTTTATGTTTACCTGCCCAGGGACTGCAGATGGAAATTAGCTGTTAGCTAAATCTGGTGCAAAGCATCTCTTTTCAGTTTGAGATTAATGTTTTTGTGCATGGTCCCTGTCTAAATAAACCAAATAAATAAAATACATAAAAATTTGCTTAACATTAGCCACGCACAGCAAGCTGCTTCTAGATCAATCAATAGATCAATATCAGAAATATTATGTTCTCACTACAAGCAAACCACTCCAGACTTAGTTTGGAACCAGACCAAGATCACCTCCTCAAAAAGAAAAGGCCATAAGGTAAAAAACAAATTTTTAGTTATTTAGCCATGGCAAAGCTAATCCAAGTCTGGATCAGATTGCACGTATTGATAGTTTATTAGTGGATAAATATGCCAGACTTTTTCATTGAGCTTAGTGTATTAGTTTTGAAGAAACTGACAAAATATCAACAAACGCCCGAACACAAAATGTTAATGAATCATTAAAAAAAAAAAAAGAAAGAAAGAAAGAAAAAAAATCCTTAAGAGTTTCAGCAACAAATTAACAGATGCAGGTGAAAATGAAACAATAAAACAGAATGTGACAAGAATTAAATATTGGACAAGATTAATAAATACAAGACATAGGCAACTTACCAGAGTAGAGACAGGAAGGTATTTGTATACTTCTTCAATGCACAAGCAAATATGGTTATTTTAAAGATTATATTTTAAACTGTTAACAAAAATATGTCAGCATCGCATAATGATTACTACATTTCCTTAATAAAAAAAAAAATTAAAAGGGCACATGCCTCCACTAAGGCCAAATAAACCAAGACAGAATTTGCCTTCTTTTAATAATTTAATAAGGATTTCAAAATTGATCTTTCTTTTTCTTTCTTTTTTGCTTACCTGTTGATCGTGCTGTGCTCTTGTGTATCAGGGGACGTCTGAACATCCACCTCTTCAACTACATAAAGAAACCAAGAATTTTAGTGAAGGATACATGCAATATTTACTGCACTAGTTATATTAATCCAGTGTGTGCAGATGCACACTTTGGATATTAATATGATGATGTACAATTCACAAATCATTATGCTACAAGATTCAAAGCCACATTCAGGATGTTTGCCTTTGAATGATGGAATCCTGTTTTTAAAAAATCCATACGTTTGTACAGTTCACAGCATTTCGGCCATTATTGCAGTGCAGACAAAAAAAGAAAAAAAAAGAAAGAAAGGAAAGCAAAAGCAATACAGCAGCAGTTAAACATCCTGACCGTGATGTCGTCTGATCACATTGGGATCAGATCTCAGTCACAGTCAGCCTGGCATAACTGCATTCTGTCCAGGTAGGAATCCTTCTTTAGAGAGAAATTGAAAATGTCACACCCCACCTTGTCTTCCAGGCTGTGGCACTCTCGTTATTAACCCTCTGGAGTATCAAATCATTTTTTTTTCACGAAAATTGGTAATTCTGGAAAAAAAAAAAAAAAAAANAAAAAAAAAAAAACAAAATCAGCAAACAAAAATGTGTCAAAAATGACTTTAGACTCTTGAGGGTTAAAGTTATTTTGAATTGAGAGTTGTGGCTTGTCTTAAATGGGTACCTGCACCTGCGACATGGACAGCAACAGCCCTCTGAAAAAAGTTATTTGTTATTATAAAAAATCCAAAGACTCCACAGAACAGGTTTTAATTTTATTTAGCCTTTATTTATTCAGAGTTAGTTCACTGAACATCAAATGCTCTTTTTCAGGAATTCCCTGCTCACACATTCACACTCTGCTGGCCACTGAGCAGCTCCACTAGAGTATTTGAGGGTTAGGTGCCTTGCTCAAGGGTACATAAGTGGTGATAATTAGGGAGGAGCATTCACCTCCCCAGCCCAGATTTCTCCTGCCAGTTCAGGGATTGAACCGGCGACCCTTCAGGCCCGAGCTTGCTTCTCTAACCTTTAGGCCACAACTGCTTAATAGAGTAATAACCACCTACTGAGATCTGATCACGAAGCAGGTAGAATGCAGACGACAACACATGTAAATTCAGGCTGTAAATGCAAGCCCAGTCACAGGATCATTATCCAGATAATGTAGCCTGTAAAAGGGGCTGCTATGACCCAGTCTAGGGGAACCATGGCCATAACATAAAAGTGTGTGACTCCCTCTTTCCCACTCCGAAGGAAGGCCGTGACAAAGTTATAAAGCAAAACAAGCAGCAGTTTATTTTTCTTAAGAGTGAGCAGTGCAAAAACAGCAAACAAAACCATCGAAAGAGTCCCTAATCTTCCCTGCCAAAAATAACAAAAAAAGAAATTAAAATACACAGGTCTGACCTGGACTCCTAAAGAATAAACAGGAGAAAACAGTGAATGAACAAAAGAAACTTCCCACCCTCACCTGATGCTGCTTTTTACAATACTATTTACAATATTTACAAAATCCGTTAAAGATCACAATCCACAAAAGGACTGACAACTCAGTCACCTGTTTTACAAAGCTAAAGAGCTAGCATAGCAAAGTACTCTCTCTTAAAAACAGAAACCAGAACAAGCATGATACACAGAGTAGCGTTCGCTGAAAGCAGGACGAGGTTGGAAACCGTCAGGTAGCTGTCAGCCCAGTCTTTTGAATCTCCGTGGTTAACTCCACGGACCAATCAGCGTTCAGCAAGCATCATCCAATCGGGAGATGCCACCTACATCCAAGCATACACGCACCCACATCCATACACACACCACGCATACACACACACACCCCCTCTAGGCCAGTGAGGTAGAGAGCACAGATATACACTGACAAAATTCCAAAATAAACAACAATACGACCATAAGGTCATAACAGGGGCCAGTTATTAAATATCTGCTTATTGGTCCTTTTCTTGAAGAAACAATTACAGACAGACAGAACTTTATTTGTATAGCACATTTCATACACAAGGGAGATTCAATGTGCTTCACATAAAACATGTTAGAAAACATTTTCAGATACATTAGAAATATAAATATGATTTAAAAAGAATGCATAGAAAGACATTTAAAGAATAAAAAAAAAAAAAAAAAAAAAAAAACCCTCACCAGAGACAGATTCGTCCATGGTTTATGAAGCAACGCATGGTCAGATGACAATGGAAAGTTGTTTTGCAGTGCCTTATCTTCTTAGAGCTCTCCTACTTTTTATTTCCCATTCTGGAAATTCTGTGATGTTGGTCAGACGAGAACAAAGAGTGAAACACACACCTGATTCAGATTTTTTTTTTGTTTTTTGTGCTTCGGCTTGTCTGTATATTTTGATGACAGTAACTGGAACGTTAACATTCCATACATGACAGAAAATTCCTCTGCTCTGAGTAACAAGACAAGCGGTTGACACTGAAGAGTTAAAGCTGCATTTGGTGGTTTCCTAAACTGCAGTTTGACACTTCATGTGCACAAAGAGAATTTCATGATAAACTTGACCCAGTATCAAAATTTAAGCTGATCCCTTCAGGTGCATGGATGATTTATTTCTTAGTCTGAGGTCAAATTCAAGTAAGTGAAGTCAAACCTACTTAAAGCAGCTCCTGTACAGGAAGTTTGATAATGATTATGAATCAGTAAAACAAACACTGCCCATACTTTGAAAAACCTGACATGTGGAGATATGGATATTTTAAGAATTACGACCACAAACAATATGTAAATGTCTCTTATAACATGTAGAAAACTGCTAGTTGTGTCATAAAAAGCCTAGTTTAAATAAAAAAAAAAAAAAGCATGCTGAAGGCAAATGTTAGAAAATGAATAGTTTCAGTGTATCTTAAACCAATAATAAAACCTTGACACCTGTCATTATCTTATCAGTCAAGGACTTACAGATAACACTACCCTAAGTTATATTTTGTAACCATCTACGTCACTTCTTTCAAATGGTTGGAAGTTTTATTTTGGAGCAAAGCCCTTCATTTCCATTGTTGGCAGTTGACCTCAATACTGCACCTGAAAGACTTTAAATCACCCACTAGATTCCATGTTGAAACAGAAAACATAAAAACACTGACCTTAAGGAGGTGGAAGTGATGAACGTTTCCCTCTATGGTGTTTACAGGCAACAGTCAATAGCTGTGGTTTTATTGTCTCAGACCAGTTTCCAGCATTTACTGTACATCCAAGAACAATTACAAACAACACATAGCCTGATCACAATCAGCTTTCCAATTCAGCTTTTCAGTGGCGCAGGAAAACTTGAAAACCTCCAATATGAGAACTTTTCAAATGACAAACAGTCTTGTCTTCAGGTGGACGACTGATGCTTTGAATTGAATTCCTAGCAGACACAAAACAAATCCGGAAAGGAATGCTGTCCTGCTCACATTTCTGGATACCCCTCCTCCACTTCTGATAAACAGAAAACACTGCTGACTTCCTTGCAATATTACTTCACCTGCACCTGACGTCTTTGCAGATTCACCTGTACACTCTCATCGGCTGTGAAGAACGGATCAAGGGAAGGAGGAAGTAAGATGATGGGTGGAAGCTTCTGAAAATAAGAGTGAAGGGGAAGTGAACAGAGAGAGTAGCTAGGACAGACCACATCAGACCACATCATCTTTACTGTATTGTCCTCATCATGTCATCCTCCAAGCAAGAGCAGTTCCTAGCCTACGAGCTGAGCTGCCCCATCTGCCTTCAGATCTTCTCTGAGCCCATGGTTCTACCCAGCGGCCACAACTACTGTCAAGCCTGCATCATCAAACCCTCTGAAACCCTTCGCAGGAATGACAACAGAGCACTTCCACAATGCCCTGAGTGCCGCAAGGAGTACAATGGTTTTGATTCCCTGCAGAAAAACTTAAAACTCTGCAGCATCGTCAAGGGTTACCTCGCCACCACACCACTAGAAAGCCTCCAGCCGGAGCCGGTGAAGAAGACAGATGTGTTTTGTGACCAATGTATAGATGAGGAGTCAGTTGCTGTGAAGACCTGCCTGAGGTGTGAGGTGTCATTGTGCTCCAGACACCTCCAAAGACACCATGAGAAGGAGTCGTTCAGGGCCCACACCCTGGTGGAGCCCCAGAATGATCTGGGCATGAGGGGCTGTGCCATCCACAAGCGTCTTTTGGAGTACTTTTGCTCCAGCGACATGACCTCATTATGCGCCTCGTGTTTTACAGAGGGCTTTCACCAGAACCATGATGTTCTCACCTTAGATGTAGCCGAAGATGAGATGAGGCGAGCACTGGAGAACCGTAACAAGGTAGTTTTATTAGCTTACCTATGCATTAGTCAATAACTCGGGCTATTATCTAAATTAATTTCATGGCCATTTCTTACCTATAGTTGTACTGTGGCATTACTGCAGATGTTACTGCATTATGTTTTGCAATCACTCACACAGGAATGAGGACTCAATGTACAGAATGCAACCCATAGAGAATGCAGACCAATAGTGATTAGGCTTAATTTTGTGCCCATGGGAGACAATATTCAAATTGTGGCTCATTAAAATCACATATGCTTTAAGACGAATAGTTTGTGGCTGAGTGGCACATAGCTGGTGTACTTTAGAAGTGGAAAATAATAATAATAATAATCTTTATTTATTTAGCACCTTTTAAAAACAGTTTACAAAGTGCTTTGACAACATACAAAATAGCAAGAATAAAAAATTTCCTGACTGACAAATGCAGTACAATCCTGTCAGGTTCAGATTACTTTCAAATGCTTATCAAATTACGTCTTAGGTGGTGAAATGGAAAATCACTTCAACAAAGAGATTCAAATGAAAAAGTGACTAGATCATTCATATTAGTTTTTAATTCTATCAGGTAAATTGTAAAAATGATAAAATGGGCTCTGTAGTAGTTTAGGATGAATGTGCTTTTAATCCTTAAATGGTTATTTTCCTATTTTTAATGATCAGTTTGACGGTCAGAGCAACAAGTCAACACAGACGCAAAACCACTGAAACCTGAATCCATGTTTGCAGGCGATTTCTGACCGGCTGCAGATGACAGAGAGTCTCCTGCAGAGGGCAGCAGAGGAGCAGGGAGTCTTTGAAGCTACAGGAGACGAACTAGTCAACAAGACTGTCACAATCATGGACAGCATGGCTGCAGTAATGGACAGGTAAGGGTGAACATTTGTGCCTCAATTCAAAGTATTTTAAAGGACCATACCAGTGGTTTTGCATGTTTGAGCCCAATAAATACTGCCCATACACACCTTACATTACTGCCAACCATTTTCTAAAACACACTCTTTCTTTTTTTTCCTTTTTTTTTTTTATCTTACAGGCAGCCATTGGTTTCAGATTTTTTTTTCAATACGTTATAAAAATCAATTTCTACAGGTCTGAAACATGTTTGAGATAAGTAATCCATCATATCAAACAACATGTGCTATTATTAAAAACTAGAAAATATGATCACATAACACCCGTTCTGGCCTCTCTTCATTGGCTACCAGTAAAAGCTAGAGCTGATTTTAAGGTTCTTCTTTTAACTTATAAGGCCTTGCATGGACTTGCACCACCTTACTTATCTGAGCTACTTACACCATACACACCAGCTCGTCCTCTCCGTTCTCTCGATGCTGCTCTCCTGGTTATTCCTTCAATTAACAAAAAATCGCTTGGCTTTAGAGCATTTGCTTACCGTGCCCCTTATCTCTGGAATACACTACCACTACATGTTAAAGAAGCAAGCTCAGTTGAAAATTTTAAATCAAGGTTGAAAACCCACCTCTATTCATTATTTTACGGCCTACCTTAGATTATTACTTTTTCAAGCATCCTTTTAACTTTGCTCTTTTAATGTTCTTGTTTTTACTGTAACTTTGCTTTGATGATCTTTTTAATGTCCCTACTTTTTACCTTTACTGTAAAGTGTATCGGGACCATGATGCATGGTGATTTTGCACTTTAAATAAATTGATTGATTGATTGATTGATTGATTGATATTATTATTATTTTTTTTTGGTCAAAGTTACTTAATTTAACCAATACAACTCAAAATTATGTAAAAGAAAATATATGTCTCCACCAGGTAATATAGTCTGAGGAGAAAAGACTGTTACCAGAGAAATTAAAATGACCATGCTTTCTACATGCAAAGATGCGTGTCAGCAGGTGAAACTGTGGATTTTAAGGTGGTTGTGTTACCTTGAAAGGTTAGGGGATTCAGCCAAATAACACAAAAACTAAAATACAGTTTTTGATTTTGGAAAATTGGTGGTCATGAAACATGTTCTGTACGTGGGTAGGGCTGATTGGGCTCAAACATGCAAACTCACTGATATGGTCTTTTAAGAACACAGAGAATAACATGCCCTTTTCAGACGGTGATTTTTGAAACAAGAGGAAGGCTGTAGCAAATATTGCATGCCATCTGAACTCAGTGAGCGTACCATATTGCTATATCTACAGAATCCAGTTTGTCTACATTTTTAACATTCTGTTCTTTCTGACCAAAGTTTAAAGCACAAAACAGTAAAAGTTGTGTGTTTGAATATCACTTTTAAGGCCAATACGGCAACTCCAGTTTTTTGGATGCTAATGGTTTATATTTTATCTCAGCATTCAGAATCAGGGAATTTAATTTTATTATAAATGAAGAGGAAGAAAATAAATTTTATGCTTGTCAAAGTGGAAAAATACTGCAAAAACACAATGAAACACATTGGGACATTGAAACTCTCCAATAAAACCATTCTTTGTGTTGGTAAAAGACCATAATGACTATGGCCACCAGCTGGAGCTCATATTTTAGTCTGCTTATATTGTACAGCTATACCCGAGTGTGTTGTGTTCAGGTACAGGGAGCGTCTGGGTGTGCTGTTGGACGAGGAGAGGGGTCAGCGCAGAAAAAGCTGGCAGGCTGGGCTGGCTGCACTGGAGGACCAGCAGCAACAGTTACTGGAGGCCCAGCAAAGTGCCACAGAGACTCTCAGTGAGACAGATACATGCCTCTTCATACAGAGGTATTAATAACTAAAATACAAATACACACACACACCTGTAGAATAGAATAGAATAGCTTTATTGTCATTATACGTAACATATAATGAAATTACAGGCCAAATAAATACAAATAATACAAATACAAATAATACAGGCCTGTAAAGGCCAAATATAGTGCAGTGTTAAGGCAGAATCCCTACAGCTATTGATTTGCCTCCAACACTTTCAAACCAGATGACATTTCTTTAGACAAGATGAAAAATTGATTATATATTGCTTTTGTTTTTTTTTTTTTTTNAATCCCATAGATTTTCCGTAATCTTACAGAGTTTAGCTTTTTTTTTTTTTTTTTTTTTTTTCATTTCCAAATGTGGTTTCTTCTTTGGTAATTTGTGGTTAGAGTACATACCAAGCACTAGTGCAATCAAATTTCACCAAATTTTTTAGAGTTTATATAATAATAATAATAATAATAATGATGATAATAATAATAACTTTATTTATATAGCACCTTTAAAAACACATATATAGTATGTGCAGACAAAACCAGACATATGAACGTGTCTTGTCTCGTGTCTAAATGCACCAAAATACATGTTGGCTACTGTGCAAAGATACTTTTGTAAGAAAAGCAACAAAGCATGGAAAACCATAACAAAGTAAATCAACCCAGGAAATGTATTCCCCTCCCAGGTTCATACTGATTGAACATCAGCTTAGAGAAACCATCACAAGAATCATTCCCTCAAAGACCCCCTCATTTACTGCTTTCAACGCTAAGTGGCTCCAGGTGGGCTTCAGAACCCAGGACTTCCGGTNAGACCCCCTCATTTGCTGCTTTCAACGCTAAGTGGCTCCAGGTGGGCTTCAGAACCCAGGACTTCCGGTTGGAAATGACCCGCCTCCTGGATTCCCTCCATGTTCTCCTCAACCCCCTGGAGCTGACCTTTAATCCTTTCACAGCCCACCCAAGCTTGGCACTCTCCAATGACCAGCGCACTGTCAAGTACAGCTCTACCAAGCAGCAGTATGGAGAACATCCAGAGCGGTTTATAAGTGCAGTCCAGGTTCTGTGCACCCAGGGGTTCTCTGGTGGTGAGCATGTATGGGTGGTAGAAGTGGGGGCCAACAGCATGTGGTCATTGGGCCTGTGCTACAAGAGCATCCCTCGTCGTGGCGACCACAGTCGGCTAGGACACAACACTGTCTCCTGGAGATTGCAGTGGAAAAACAAGAAGCTGATGGCATGCCACACCTCTTCTAATGTGGCACTTGGGGAAGTGACCTATCATCCGCTGAGACTTGAGGTAGCACTGGACTATGAGGGGGGGACCCTATCATTCCACAGTACCAAAGGGCGCAGGGAGCATCTACACACCTTCAGGGCTGTGTTTAGGGAACCAGTTTACCCAGCGTTCAGTATCCACTCCAACACACCAGAGTCCTGGATCACATTGCAGAGTGGGATGTAACCACATATCATGTATTATGCCTTACTTTGACAAAAGTTATCTAGCATGAACATATTACTAAAGTTGGACATTTTTCATCATTTAAAACTATATATGAATGGATATATCCATCCATCCATCCATCCATTTTCTAAACCCGTTTGTCCTGTTGAGGGTCACGGGGGGGGNCTATTCCAGCGGTCATAGGGCAAGACCCTATGGGGTACACCCTGCCAGTCTATCGCAGGGTTAACATAGAGACAGAAACACATTCACGCTCTCATTCACACCTATGGGCAATTTAGAGTTCCCAATTCACTTGACATGCATGTCTTTGGAGGTGGGAGGAAGCCGGAGTACCCGGAGGGAACCCATGCGGACACGGGGAGAACATGCAAACTCCACCCAGAAAGGCCCTGTCTCAGCCAGGAATCGAACCCAGGACCTTCTTGCTGTGAGGCAACAGCGCTAACCACTGCACCACCATACACACACAATATATATATATATATATATATATAAAAATAAAATAATGAAACTCAACTACATGATCTGGGTGTTTTTGTGCAGTTTATAGATTAGTACACTTTGCTTTTAAAATGAATTAACTAATCATATGTAAAGACTGATATTTTGCACATTTCTACTTTGTTTATTAAAAGTTAAATTAATGCCTCTTGAGTGCTTGCATTTAGTTTATTTATATACAGACCATGGTCTTTATTTATATAAAGACCATGTCTCATATTCATATACAGTGACTGACTGACATTGTATATGAATATGAGACATGGTCTTTATGCTATAATAAACTCTGGAACAAAATGTTTATTTGTAGTGTCTGCTCACAAATTGGCCTTTTTGTGATGAGAGAGAGGAAAAAGACCCTTAAATACAGATAGAAACGTAAGAGACAAGAATTGACAGACGAACTGACAGAGACATAAATAGCTAATTGAAATGTCAATTATAAAGTGCTTCAACGTAACTTTAACAGCGGGATCGGGTTGCCAGGTTTTCTTATAAAACAACGAACCACCAAGTTTTATCCACTGCGCATGTAAAAGCTTCAAATGAAAAATAATATTAAATATGTTTCAAACTCTATTTTATCAACACATAAACTTGATGTGAGCTTTGCATATAGTTAAAAGAGAGTGTAGTTTTCACAAATCTGGCAACCCTGATCCCGTCTGTCAAACATTCTGTCATTGAGCTGGATACCGAATCGTTAGTCCACACAAGGCTATAAGAAACAAGTAGATTATAAGACATGGGCTCGGGGGAAAGTACGACGAGAAAAGTGTCCTTTGGTGTGGATGATGAGGACAGAGTAAGGATTCTTCGTGGAGTCAAGGTAATGCTAATTTAGCTAGCGTCTGTTATCGTTTATAAGTCTTGCCACTTATTCTCTACGATTAGCGTGCTAGCTGTTAGCGTAGAGCTGTGCTGAAATTTAGGGGATAGGTGGATTCTAAGTTATCTTGTCCATTTTTTTTTTTTTTNTTTTTTTTTTTTTTATCTGTTTAACCGAGTCAACAACCTGGAAAACTGGATCGCTGATACAGTAACGGGGATGCTAAAGGATGCAAGGGCTGGATACAGGTTGCAATATCAGTTTAAGCTTGAATACATGCCCCTCTTTTGTTTGTGTAGGCCAAACCTCAACCATAAAAATTCACCGGATGAAGTTTATGTTATTTATGAGGAAAGAAGTTTACCTGTTACAACCAAGTTGGCATCATCAGAAAGCAGAAAGCCTCATGGTAAATTCGGCGTATATCATACTCACCAGTCTACATTTTATTTGTTAGAAATCTCAACTTTCTCACTGCTACCTACCATGTAGCTAATATAAAGATAACACATTAGAGTCGTTTAAGATTTTATTGTAAAAATGTTAATTGTTGTACTAGATGCAGGCCGAATTGAAGAGTGATTACTCTGTCCTCAATTGCTGTTCATGAGACGATTTCTCATTTAGCACACTGGCAAAAAAAAAATTACACGATTTTAAAAGGAGTTTGGAGTGCTGTTCTCTATCGGCTGATAGGTTTGAAAGGGCGAGACGGTGCTGCCTTCCCGTGTTGTCGGAAATAGCGGAATCTGTTGCAGAGGCAGACTGCCATTAACGAAGCTGTATGTGGAAAGAAACCGAAAGAAATTGATTTTCTGGAATAACCTTCTTATTCAGTGTAGACATGAAAGGCATGGAAGTTGTTTCAGCAACTATATTATACAGCGTTTGACTGAAATTGCACACTTTTTTTTTTTTTTTTTTTTTTTTTTTTT
>VXCM01006269.1:0-27964 GCA_014773175.1 Lucifuga dentata
ACGTAGTTGGATTGACACTCTTTTCATCAACACCAGAATTTTAACTCTGCTGAATTTGCTGTGTAAGTTTCATAAGTTTGTTTCTTTCATAACAGAGTGGAATTGTTTGTTTTTATTCTATATTTCACTAATTTAAGCTTTAATCCCACAAAACGTGAGCAAAGTAGTTACTTATTATGTCACAGCTTATGGCTTATTGTGTGTATAAGAATGTTGAGAAAATGAAAAGCAGCAAGTGAAGTATTTGGACAATGTACTCAACAATAAATTTCATTGTTATATCAACTTCAGAAACTATTCCAAATATCCTCAATTTCACATCTCACAGAGTATTTCAGTTTTATTGAACATACAGAATGAAAGCGAATTGCTCAGTGGTGAAGACACCAAATATGCAAAAGCTATATGCCTACTTCATAGATTAAAATAAAAAATGAAATTGTTTGACCAATTTGACACCCACTGTCCTCTCATCAACTGATCACTGATCTCAACAAAAAAAAAATCATTCATATTTATCCCATGGTAGATATCAATAGGTATAATAGGTAATCTGGAAATATTTAAAAAAAAGAAAAGAAAAGAAAACACCAACTACTGTTTCTTATGACAAATAAAGCAATTAAGTCCTATTGTTATGATGGTTGTTTCTTTCAAATATTTCTAGGCTTTTCTAGTGTCTGTATGATTTTCTTTTGTAGTGAACACCAATTGTGTAAATTTAGTGTGTGTGTGTGAGTGTGTGTGTGTGTGTGTGTGTGTGTGTGTGTGTGTATATATATATATATATATATATACACACACATAAATATTAGTATTTGTAAAAACTTCAAGAAATAAACCCAATAGATCAGAAATTACACCAGGGAAGAGAAATACTGAACTCTGTCAAGTTCAGGACTAGTGCAGAACTTTCAAGGTTCATCCTCAGAAAAATAATTATAAAAATAATCATTAGTTTGATATCATTATTATTATTATTATTACTATTATTATTATTATTATTATTATTATTATTATGGTTCCATTAGACATTAACCCAATAAGCAGAGATTTAGAAAAGTTTACTGTGTCTAGAGATACATTCTACAGTAGAAATAAAACAGTAAAACCTTTATTAAAGTGGGGTTTTGATCCTGCTTTTAATTGGAAAACAAGCAATCAAATAAATAAATAAATAGAAACCCTCAAATGATCTCGTTAGCATGCATGTAACATGAAAATAAGATTTATTTATCGTGTTATTAGATAGTCTGAGCCTCATTATCATGCTCTTCCAGCCTGATGAATCTTGAGACCTTACGCCTCTCTCATTAGTCTAAATGCTGTTTGGGTTTTTTTGAACTTGAAAATTAATAATCTGGAGGAAATTTTAAAAAAATGCTGCTTTAATGAAAATAATGGTATTGTTGGAATTTACGACTGTATAGGGACTGAATAACCTCAATTACTCCACATTTTACTAGGAACCCTTCGGGGCCCCTGGAGGGTGTCAGGACCCCGTTTTAGAAGTGTGAGGGTCTAACAGGTTTAAACTGGTTTGAAGTTACGTCAGCAGATGGAGCCACAGTGTAGCAGCCATTATTTTATGTGACAAAGTTAAAGGAGCATACCAGCCATTTTGCATGTTTGAGCAGAATATATTCAATTTTCATACACGTAACACGTAACATTACTGACTATCGTTTCCCAAAGCGTACTACTGAAACGGTCAATTATTTATTTATTTTTATTTTTATTTTTTTTACCTACTTTCCAGAGCACCATTGGTTTCAGCTCATTCTGGCATGCTATTAAACTCAACTTATTGATTCTTGAAAAATTCTTCGGATAGGTAATCCATCATTGCGATCGAGATGTATATTCAGTTTTTTTTCTGAAGTTATGTAATTTTAGCATTTAAGCGTAATAAAAAGTGCAGAGTGATCTGAAAATGCTTCCTGTTGTCAGTTCTTCACTGCAGCACTTAAAATGCACCACTAGGAGCCTTTTCAGATCACTTTGCATTTTTTATTGCCTTTAAACGCATAAATACTTAACTTTGAAAAAAACCTGAATATACGTCTTGTTCATGATGATGGATTACCTATCCCAAGAACATTTCAAATATTAATAAGTTAGCGTACCAGAATGAACTGAAACCAATGGCGGTCTGGAAGGTAGGGAGAAAAAAGTTTAAAATTCACCATTCCAGTTGTATGCATTGGGAAATGATTGTCAGTAACGTTACATGTATGAAAATTGAATATATTTGGCTCAAACATGCAAAATGACCGGTATGGTCCTTTAAGAGTATAGCGAGAGTCTGGCGTGGATTGGCTGCAGCCTGAGAGCGTGTCGGCGTGGGGAGACAATAGTCCTGAAGGTCCGTGTGAAGCCCGGGCTATTTTTGGTGGGGGAGACTTTCTTTCTGCAACTTGCCTGCGATAAGTCTCTTCTCTTTTCCTTCTCCTCTCCTCAGTCTGCTGACAACACGAGAGGCTTCCACATCCTTTTTTAAAGCACATTTTACACTCTTGCGTGGAAAAGGAATCACGTAGCGCATGAAGTGGACTCGGTAGTGTGTGTGTGTGTGTGTGTGTGTGTGTGTGATTATCTTCANAAAAAAAAAAAAAAAAAAAAAAAGTCTGCTGCAGGAACAGCTGGAGCTTCTTGACTTTACTTGATGTATTCGTTGTTATTTGTAGCGCCGTTTTGCGCTTTTTGAGAAAAGGTGCGTTAGTTTGATAAATGATGAAGGCAACCTGCGTGTGCGCTGTTTCTTTCATTGCGGTTTTACTTTTTTTGTGCACTTTAGCGCATGAGTGCGTCAGAATAAGAAAATAACTACTTTAATCCAGTAAACTTTACAGACTATAGGATTTTTATCACAAAGTTGCATATCATTATAAACTCCATTGTAAACTTCATGCTTATTATACACTTTAACACGTGGCAATTTAAAGTTGATGGATTCTGACAATTTATATTTATATTTTTATATTTACAGAAATAAAGAAACACCAAAAAGGTACCCTAACTCGCAGACACGTTGTAAATTCATGAAGAAATATTAAGTTATTTATTCTGTATTAGAAAATTTATTGTTGTAAAAGTTTTTGAGATATATGAGCAAAATTGTGAAATTCCTCTATTTATATATATTTCTGCTTTTTTTTAATTGGTTGCTGAGTTTAACTCCAATTACTATTATTATTTTTGCATCTGAACAGATGTTGGCCTGCATCAAAGTAAGGCAATAACAAGTCTATCACTCTATGTGTGTGTCAGAGTCTGACACACACTGACACACTCTGACACATACACACACACACACACACACACACACACACACACACACACACACACACACACACCTTAAATAGAAACAAAGAAACAGGTAAGAAATAAGAAACTGAAAAACAGACAAGTTTTGCACGTCATCTACATAAATCTGTCTGCGTGCCTGCAAATACTTAGTGTGTGTGTGTGTGTGTGTGTGAGAGAGAGAGAGAGAGAGAGAGGTTNTACTTAGTGTGTGTGTGTGTGTGTGTGTGAGAGAGAGAGAGAGAGAGAGAGGTTTCTGTCTTCTCTCTTACCATTTTGTGATCTTTCCATTCCAATCTGGATCAAATATTAGACCAGATGGGCGGGGCTTATGTCACAACAACAGCTCAGATTGTGCCCAGCTGCACCCATCAGGTGGCCAAATAGGATAACACAAGCCTTTAAAGAGCAATAAGTCATGTATGACCTTTTATCTGCCTCTGTTGGTGACCGCTGGGAATTGCAAAACTTCTCTTGGAGAGTTTCAGGTGGCCTGTGAGAGCACTCTGATTCACGTCTGAGCAGCTATGAAGGGAAAATTTTTTGTCATTGTAACTGTTTAATTGTTCTTTCTACGTGAACATATTTTACTCAGTATTTTTCCCGTTTGTCTCCACAGATGGAATCAGCACATCTGGAAACGTCCTAAAGACAGACAGACAGGACAGCATATTTCATACGACAGGTAGGACTTTTAACCCCTGAAATTAAAGCTAAATAGCAACTTTAACTCGACACCTGGTCGTCTGGCTGAACGTCTCAGTAAAACCTGCTGAAGTTCAGGATGACAGCTGTCAGAATTGAAACATTCGTGGGGAAAAATGCTGCCAGTCACAGTAAAAACCCCTCAGGACGACATCTTGTCCTCTTTACAGCATTTTTTTTTTTTTTAAACACACACACACACATTACACACAGGCTGCACTTCATTAGGTGACAGCAGATTTTCCAGCGTGCACAGTTGTGATCGAAGCTGAAGTGCAGTAACCAGAGAACAGGTGTCGGCCTAGTTGGAAAGTGGTGTGTGGCCCGCTCTGTTTCTCATGTTGTTTCAGGTTTGATGTGTGCAGTTTGGAAGTCTGTTTTCCTTTAGGTCACACAGTTACAGTGTGTGTCAGAAAGCTCTGCAAAAATGTGACACTTCAACACATACGGCAATTTAAAGTTGACGGATTCTGACACTTATTTTAACTGAATTCTTTTTTTTTTTTAGTTAATTAAAGATATATTAGAATTATTTTCATCACTGTGCCATTTTCTTTTTGATACAGTAGATATTGATGCTTGTTCTTGTCAATTCCTAAAGCAAAATGAAATGACTGGATTATCTGGCCATATTTTCTACATAGGACACTCAGAGAGCTCATACCTCTTCCAGGCAGAGCCTCTGATTTTACTATTCTTGCCAATAAAGTCAGACTTTTCATCATTGCCTTAAAACCAGATGTATAAGAATGGTTTATCAAGCAATTGATCAGACAATGTTTTTGTAGACGTCATCTTCCTCTGGTTCTGTTTCTGCAACTGTTGAAAATATGTCAAAACCAGTTTGCACTGCTGAATCAACATTATCTTAGTTACACATTGGTGGTAGCTGCATGTTTTTAGATGTATTTAATGTACAGTAATGTCGTATATGCGGCCCCTGTCTGAACATACTTTTAGTCTGCATCAATATCCGGATCTGAAATTCTGAAATTGCACCAGTTGATATATGTTATCTGGGAGGTTGAAGTTAAATCGCTTGACTGGAAAAATTGTTTTGTTGTTCATCTGAAAGTGTTCTTCAGTTCTAACTGTAGCAGGAACAGATTTATTCCCAAGTTTTCCTTAAGATTGGTGTCATACTTTTTGAAAAATAGGCAAATTACCTGTGTTGTGATGTTAAAAAAGTGGGGAGGGGGAAATCCTGTATTTGGATTTGACTCTGGATGTGCTTTAAACTAGAATGGGTTCTTCCTTGACCGAAGTCCCAATACAAAAATTTAACAAATTTTGTCCGTTACTTTTTGAGATATCCTGTTGACAAACAAACGCCGGTGAAAATAACCTCTTTGGTGGAATTACATTCATATGCAGCTATTCTGAATGACCAAAATACAGTTTGGGGAAATAGTAGTTCAGCCTGGATTCTATTTTCCTTTCCTGAATCGGTCAGAATGTTCATGCTCAGCGTATCTGCAGAACATTTTCCATCAACACACTTGAGTTGTTTTTTCTCCTGAAATGTCTGCATGTGGCAAGTTACAAATAATTAAAATGTGGTTAAGTTTAGGAAATTAAAACCACTCTGTTAAGATTAGGGAGAGATTATGGTCATGGTTAGATGATCACATGTCAGTGCTGATTACTGGTAAGAAGCAGGATGTGAATCCAGGAAACTAGTATTGAAGTAAAAACCTGGACAGCCGTAACACATTGTCAAACATCGCACAGTAGTTGCAAATAGACAGAATTCATTCAGCATTGAATTATCGTCTTGTTTCTGTAAGTTTTGTTTCCTCTCACTGTGGAAAAATAACAGCAGGTAAATTAGAGACAACATCAGCTGATTGACATGTCAGCTTCCACATGAGATTAAGACACACTCAGTCCATTGTTCTGCCCATCAGAATCAAGTCACCATGACATTTCTTTGTGTCCTGCCTTTTAGTTTCGATTAGCATTCTCCAGTGTGAAGCATGCCTGTGTGATCACAGTGTGTAGGATTACAATGCATGACTCTCTGAATGGAGGTCTGCTCCCTCTGTGCCAGGCTCCTTTTACTGCATACTAACCAGGGATCCACGATGTACCCTGTGCTGTGTGTGTGTGTGTGTGTGTGGAAAAACCCAGTGAGGTCATGGCCATGGCTGCAGGGTCCGGTTACATGTGCATTGTCCACCCAGAACAACTGACACTGTCTGCCTCCTTTGTCTTATTTATTTATTTTTTTATCTTTATCTTTCTCCTCACACATGCTAACACACACACTTACACCCCATATTAAATCTTTTTCACGCTTGAGAACATTGCCCTCATGCCAGTCGACTGTGAGGTTACAGATGGGTTAGCAGTAAGGTGGCACTAGTCTGGGCCAGATGTGTTTAACTGGTCTTTTAAAATCCTCTGGAGCTCAAACAGGCCCTTTAAACGACACAGGAGTCCTTTAATAGGTCTGCAGGCTCCCAGGAGTACTTCCCACTTGTGTTCTTTTTCGGAATTTTCCATAGTACTCTGGAACCGTATGTCTTCAAGAAGTATACTACTTGATGTAGAGATTACTTACAGACTTGGACTATTTAAGCACCTCTGATAGGTTTTCAGTCCTGCTCGTGGGAACCGGAACACTGCTATGCTATGCTATGCTATGCTATGCTAATGCTTCCTCTCTCCTAGCTCCACCCACTCCCAGTTCAACTCATCAGTTTTGTCAAGCTCAGACTCCATGATTTTAGCTCTGATTTTATAATCCAAAACCTTAGAGATCAGAATCGATCATTAGCCAAATATTTGCATACAGGGAATGTGTGCCTTCATGCTTCGTCTTTTTACAAAAACATAATTAAAGAATAAGAGCAAGGAGAATTATAAAAACCTCTTCTTTAATCCAAAACATATAAATTGTACACTCTACTTGAACGACAAGCAGCTCCTCCTTGTTTCATGTTGGTGAAATCACAGTGGCTCTTTGCTTGTTTTATCTTCTCATGTGCAGTTTCTTGAGTATCAGTTTCAGACATGGGTCATCTCCCAGGTAAGACATCTTGTAACTTGCACACCTTGTCTGCGTTCAGTTGTGTAGTGTAGAACCACAACGTCATCGAGACATGCGATCACAGGAAAGGTTGTTGTGTAATTTGAGTGATTCTGAGATTTTGGGATTTCTAAAGGCATGGAGTCTGAGCTTAACTTTGCTTATGATGGCACTGATTAGGTAAATCAGGAGCTGGAAGGTAGCAGAATGTCATGCTGTGCGTCTTCAGGAGCAGGTTTGTTAACAACATGAAACATGAAAGCTCCTTTTCTAAAGAAACTCTAGCACAGTGATAATTTGCATCCCTTCCTCTCCTCCCATCTTCTTTACTTGCTCTGGAAATCCCCTGTGCGTATGCAAAACATGTATGAATGAGCAGATGTGGGGTAATCCAGCAAGTGAATTTGATAAAAGCACATCCTCAAAAATATTAATCAGTGCAATAAAAGAAAATACGACTTCAAGGCTATATGTTCGGCATTGTTCACACATTCCCCAGCTTTCCATCTCTTTCTTTCTTCTGTAAATATTTGTGTTTTTATCCTGTTCTGTCTGGTTCTCCTGGCAGGCCAGGGGGAAGCATTATGGACAGACAACAATAGGCATGATTGTAACAGCGGCGAGCCACAGTCGCACATCCTCTTCCTGTTCCTGGTTGCCAAACGCTTGTGTCAGCTGATCCGGGCAGCTTTGCTCCTCTTCCTCATTGGTTAGTGTTAAATGGAATGGTTGATGGAGGGAGAGGAGGAAGAGGAAGAGTGAGTTGGAGTGAGAGAGACAAACTGAAGGAGGGATAATATAGTGAAAGAATAAATTTTATATACTGTATGTATATTTATGAAAACTGCTTTCGAAAATGCACATAAACCTGAGAGGTACATTTATATTATGGTAAAGTTACTTCTAAATATACTTTTTGATGCTGTATTTTAGAAGAGTGTACATCTAAACTTTACCCTATGTGACTGCATTTTCCTCTATATATTGTATGATACTGTTGATAAACTTTTGCATGTTAATGTGACATATAGCCGTACACAGGCCAGAAGTTTGAGGCCACCCTCAGATTTAAAAAAAAAAAAATCATCAATATACTATTTCTTTTACAATTTATTGCACAGGAAATGACAAAAATACATGAAATAAATGTAACTAATTTTCAAGAAGAATTTGTCAGCATCAAAGCACTTTGAAGTCATTTCAGGCTCAGACTTTGGTTTTGTCAAAGTAACCCCCACTGGGCATGTCGTCATTAAAAATCATTTCTTAAGCCCATAGTGGCTACATAATGTGATCCTGTTGACAAATTCTTCTTGAAAACTAATTAGTTACATTTATTTTATGTAATTTTGTCATTTCCCATACAATAAATTGTTAAACAGTGTATTCATGATTTAAAAAAAAAAAAAATCAAAATTCTGGCCTGTGGTGTACATCATGTCATATATAGAGTAATTTCTGATGTGAGGTGTATGAGGAAAACAATGTAACGACGGAATGAAAATGCAGGAAGATTTCTGAGTGTATGCAGAGGGAGTAAATGAGTGATGCTGCTTTACTTACAGAGCAAAAGTTAAACCCTAAACTGGGCTTAATGTTTGTCTGAATTCCACCAGCTCTGCCACTGGTCTTCCTCATTTAAAGTCTGATTAGCTCGACCTCACCTTGACATTTATGCAGTAGATTTAAGTCTTGAACTACAGTTTTTATTCAAAAATAGTACAAACTCCACAAAAAGGGAGATTAAATGGGACTTTATTATACAGATTTCCATACTCTTATTTTCATTTCAGGATCTATTTTGAAATCTTTGCAAAGATTTAACGTGCAAAAAAAAAAAAAAAAAAAANAAAAAAAAAAAAAAAAAAAGAAAAAAATCAAAAACATGAAGCCACTTCCTCTGTCCCTTGCTGCAACGCTGCTATGCACACTGAGTGTAAAAAGTATTGTCCCTTTAAATCCCACTCTCTTCTGATTGGCCCGCTGTAAAATGACAGATGATGACTAATTTGCTCCCTTGCCTGCTACTTTGTGTGTGTATCTCAATAGTTGTGTTACATGTTGATGTCAACATGTTGCAAGAGTGAAGGAAGAATCAAAATGAAGCTCTTATGCTAGTTCAGGACTTAAACTGGGTTTGTTTCGCTGGATGTATTTCTTTTTTGTAAGAACCTTAAGGTTTACACTCTTGAGAATGTTCAACACGTACTCCCTACAATATTACACTATGAAAATAAGGGACAACAGCAAAAAGCATAGTATGACCCATTTAACCTCATTATTTGCAATGGTTATTTGCGATGAGGATAGAGTAAGAACGCTGTTATGCCCTCCAGATATATTACAGTCATTTTGCTCTACAGGGCAGTAAAAGTCTGACATATTGCCCCTTTAAAGGAATATCAGACAAAAGCTGCGTAGTATTTGTGCTAGTAATGGTAGTAATGGTAGACGGGAATGAAGGAGAAGCTATTTCTGACCTGCTGAACAAATGGCTCAATTGTCCTGTCTGTAGGTGCATGAAATCATTTGATATGTCAGGGGTAATGTTATATAATACTCTCCAAGGGGCCTCATAGGACTGCTGTGTCTGTGTGTGTGTGTGTGTGTGTGTGTGTGTGTGTGCGTGCGTGCGTGTGTGTGTGTGTGCGTGTGTGTGTGTTGTATAGTAGTAAAATAGTAGTAAAAGTGTTCTTAAAAGTGTTTACTATGTCGAATCAATTAGTCATGTATTAACCTTTAAGCTAAAGGGTCCCTGCTGTGGTCACCTGCATGACTGGTCTCCAGATACAGCCTGTTTTCCACTTTGGGATGTCTCTCTCTCTCTCTCTCTCTCTCTCTCTCTCTCTCTCTCTTCCTTGTCTCTATTTATCTCTCTTGCCCTTTCTCTGTCTAGTCTATAGCATCTCTTTCTCTCTAGAGTCTCTCGCCCTCTCTCTCTAGTCTACAGCTAACACTCTATCTCTCTCTCTCTCTCTCTCTCTCTCCCCCTCCCTCTCCCTCTTCCTCGCTCTCTGTCTCATTCCCCCTCTCTGATTTGTGTAATCAGACTAAAACTTGGTATCCCTTGGTTTTATAGCTGCATCAGGAGTCCTCATCCTCCAAAAATATCAGCCTGATACATGATATTTAATAATATCTCCACTGTTCCAGACCAGACTCAGTCTGTATTTTGATATTGTCTGACCTGCAGGGCAGCGCAGAGTAATGGATGCCTCACATTCACTCCACATCACCGAGGTGAATGTCACTGACCTCAGATCAGATGGCCGATAAATGTAACGGGATCTGCTCTCACTCATCTGGATGTTCTCCTGACTCTGCATCTTGTGTGTGTGTGTGTGTGTGTGTATGTGTGTGTGTGTCTGCCAGAGTGCNTGACTCTGCATCTTGTGTGTGTGTGTGTGTGTGTGTATGTGTGTGTGTGTCTGCCAGAGTGCAGAGTGTTTGCAGGAATGTTAATGTCTTCTTCCTTTGTTGTCCGTGCAGACGGCGGAGTGTGTCCGTACATATTCATGAAGCTGCTTTCCTGGTATGCTGTTAACGTTTACAAAGAGAGGAATGGAGAAAAAAGAGAAAGACATGCAAAGATAGCAAAATAGTTTAGAAATAGATGCAGGGGGAAAGAAGGATGGATGGAAAAAAATGAATTTAAAGAGGAAAGCAAATCGAGTCAACAAAGCTTATTTCACACGTGCACTTTAAATGATGTACAGACAGTTTACATGTGAACAGGAAGCTGTTTTTACATAAAAATCACTCTGGCGAATATCTTGTAACCTTATTTTGTCCAGAGCTGTATCTTTAAAATGTGGAAGTATGGCATAATTTATTTTGGATTTATTTTGCCCCATTTTAATCAAACTTACACAGACTAAATGATTCCTGAAATATAAATGATAATTTTTTTTTATTTTTATTTTTTTACTGCGCATTTCAGGTAATATTAATTAAATAGTGCAATGCTTGTATTTTGTTATTTAATTTTTTTCATTTTAACCCAATATGAGTTGAATATTACTGGGAGCGCACAATAAAACATGAATTTTTTTTTTTTTTTTTTAATAAATGAATTAAAAACTGAATTATCTGAATCTGGAGCTCTTCAGATGCATTTTGATACCTACATGACGCAGTCCATTTGCTTCCTATTTGATAAATTATATATGCATTTTAAAAACTAAATTTGTATTTGTGAAAGATTGTTTTCAATTATTGGCTTAATAAAAAAAAAAAAAAAACTCCTAAACTTATTGAACTGAAATGAATTGAACTGAATGAAACTGGCCTTATTTGTGTGTGTGTGTGTGTGTGTGTGTGTGTGTGTGTGGCTCCTGAATGAACATCTGCTTATTCAGCAGAAAAAGCAGATACCGTTCCTGATGTTCTTGTCAGCATAAAAGCCTTTGTTGAAGATTGCAGCTTCTTCTATCGGCTAATCTCTCCACCACATTCAAAGGCCATCAGCTCTATCAGTCTCCAACTCACCACCGTTTTCACGACTGACATCGATCAACCCTCAATCTACTGAATCCATCTGAAATAACGTCTTCTCTGCCACTATAGAGCATCGACGGAACCAATTATGCAGCGAAATCCTTACAAATGGGCCGATACATGACACATTCATGCGTGTACAGTAAACTTAAGGATATCACATGGATGTAGATATCTCTGTGTGTGTGTGTGTGTGTGTGTGTGTGTGTGTGTGTGTGTGTGCGTGCTGCTGGTGCTGCGCTGAGTGACCTTATCTGCTTTTGGAAATGTGGAGAATGTATTTGATGTTAAGGAGAGCACTTCGTGTTTGAGCTTGTGTGTGTGTGTGTGTGTGTGTGTGTGTGTGTGTGTGTGGCGGGGGGATTGATCTTGGACACAGGGTGTAGATTTCACTCCGTTGGCAATTTTGGCTTTTTGTATCATATTTAGTCATCTGTCTCTTTATAGATTTGCACATACACACACACACACATCACACTCAGGTCCAATGCAAAAAAAAAAAAAAAAAAAAAAAAGCGGCAAGGACTATAAAATTATTCATTTTGAGATATGGAAGAATTAATCCTACTTTTCTGACACAGTAGCCAGAAAGACTGACTAAGTACACTTTAAGTTAAATGCAGTGGTTCTTGGTGTCTTTGCTGCATGTGAGGAAAAGTTTGTCTATTCACACACACACACACACACGTACTGGTGTTGTAGGCTGGTACTGCAGGCTGCTAATCAGCTGTATCGGAGCAGCTGGAGGATGAAGTGTTTGGTTGGAGGGTATTTTTCACTGAAGTTGTTCTCAGCAATGACACAACGCTGCATTCCTGATGCATGAAAATGCAGCAGAGTGATCAGTTGCTGAACTTTTTCCTCCATCTGCTAAACTTCAGGGACTTTTTTCAGAAAGAAATATTGTATTTGGTGTTTGTTCAGTGATATTTGGTGAGTGTCAGTGTGACAAACGTGAAGGTCCCGGGTCATCATTATTCATTATTGATAAGTATATTTTTGTTGAAATGTCTATGAGCAAGGCATTAAATACCTTCTACCTCCGTGACAGCTGTTTTGTAACTGACTCTGACCTCTGACCTCACTGCGGAGAAGGGCAGCAGAAGAATTTACCCTTAGGGAGCAATAAAGGCTCACATATTTACATATATCAGCAGTTGAATGCGAAACGTGGCTGTTTTGAATTTGGTTAGCAGACGGGTTTACTGTCGGACGTTTCTTTTAGTAGAATTTTTGGAAGATAACTGTCGTGCAACAAAAAAGGTAACGGTTGATCTTTGATCTTTGTGTTTGAGTTATGTGTTATGATGTAATTTACATAATGCTAAGCAGGTTTGTACCGTCTATTCATCAGCGATGAAAATAAATACTGGACATACGCATGCACCACACACACACACACACACACACACACACACACATACTTTCGTAGAGTAGAAAGCAGAATGTTAAAGGCAAAAGTTGTTGTTTTTCAGGGCAGCAAAGACCAAGCTTTTGTTTTTTCTACTTCTGATTCCTCCTTCTGGCCATTATTGGTCCAAATATCAATGGCTGGTTGTGTGTCCGGACAAAGCCAGCAGGCGGAGCTTGGCTTTTGTTTCTGTACATTCTCCGCTTCCCCTGCTGTAAAGGCAACATTTTTAAACTCTGTATTTCTTGAATAAACCGAGACAATTCTCCACCTTTCTTCCTTCTCTGATTTAGAGGAGGAACGCTCTGTCAATCATGAGCCTTTTTCATGCCAACCTGGTAACAGCTGACACGTGACACTTCTGTGCCCCCTACAGGCACAGCGTGGCATAAAAAGAAATCTTGTCTTACATCTTTTGAATTATGCTGGGACCTTAACCATCATACCACCAGATCTGTGTTATTCTCACCTGTGAAATCTGTGTTTTTCTATCATTTTGACTCCATGCCTGAGATCAGCTGTTAATCCAAGAGTGTATGGACAAAGCGCAAACTCCTTTTCCTTGATTATTCTGATTGTCTGTAGGTGGCGCTCTCATCTTTACCTTCTTCTTTGCCATGATGACTATTGCTGCTCATTCTGACAGCCCAGCTTTGCTTCTGTTTATTACAAATGTACCAGAAACAAAACCTGAGTCACTGCTGATACTTGATGGAAGCCTTTAACATTAAAGGACCATACCAGGACCATTTTGCATGCCTAATATATTCAATTTTCATACATGTTACATTACTGACAATCATTTCCCAAAGGATAAAACCATTNCTAATATATTCAATTTTCATACATGTTACATTACTGACAATCATTTCCCAAAGGATAAAACCATTTCAGCTTTCCTGATATTTTGCAAAATCTCTTAGTCTTTCAAAATAAAATATTCAAATTGATACACCCACCTTAAAAATCGATGTTTCGCCTGACAATACTGTATATACTCGAGTATAAGCTAAGTTTTTATTACCAAATTTCACAAAGCAATTCAGGGGTCAACTTATACACGAGAAATTCAAATTTGATCCCAGAGACGGAAATTTCCAGGGGTGGAAATACTACCCATTACCACTATCCATGGAAAATAGCTTAAATCATACCTGAGAATGAAATATTTCCTGACTAAAAATCTTATCTAGCACATTCTGCGGTAGCCAATAAGCATTGTTGTGATTGGTCAAAGACAAAAGAATGGGCCAATCAGAGAAGACTGTATAAAAGTGCTGTTTCATATACCGGTATGGTATTGTTGTTTGGTAGTCTCATTCAACATCATGTTTTGTGCTTTATTAGCAAGAAGCTTAAGATAAGATACAACACGCAATGGAAACTACCCGGACTCAGAAGAGGAAAAGAGCATCGTATGACATTTGGCGATTCAGACAAGGAAGAGGAGTCCGGAAAAGTTAATGTCAGCTACAGTAATCAGCTGTTTACTGGTACCGATACCAATACGTGGATTATTTTCAGAAAATCACAGGAATACTATGACAATACTCACAAAAAAAACCAAACAAAAAAAAAGAACAAAACAAAAAAAACAAAAAACAAAAAAAAAACAGGTAATTCGCTAAACTAATAATTTGATGGAACAACATCAGGAGGTCTGATTATATACAGGTTTCTTTAAAAATCTAAACTTGCAGGTCAAAAAGGGGGTCAGCTTATACATGACATCAGCTTATAGTTGAATATATACTAGTTTCACAGCCTTATGAAGTCACAGTTGTTTAAATTTTTCCATAAATGCAGGTCTTGTTTTGGGACTATATTCCCTGGTGGAGACATACATTCACTTCGCTTTTTATTGCACTTAAACACTAAAATTATGTAACTTCTAAAAAAAACCTGAATACACATCTTGTTCGCGATGATGGATTATCTATCCCAAGAACATTTCAAGTATCAACAAGTTGATTTTAATGGCGTACCAGAATGAACTGAAACCAATAGCGGTCTGGAAGGTAGGGGAAAAACTTTTTTTTTTAAAAATTCACCAAAATGATTGTCAGTAACGTTACGTGTATGAAAATTGAATATATTAGCCTCATATATGTACAATCACCAGTATCATCCTTTAAGAAAGACAAAAAAGAGTGTTTGAGACTGTCGAAAAGGCCCTGAGCCAAACTCTTACCTGCACCGCTGTCGTCTGTGCATCCAGGTAGAGGAGTCGCTGTCATTTGTCAAACAGACAGCACACCTGGTGTCTCCTCTGACAAACACAGACATTCACACTGCGTTTGTGTGCGTGTGTGTGTGTGTGTGTGTGTGGNTGAGATTGCGTGTAATGAATGAGGTGTTGTAAAATTTCAGGCTTCGGGCAAATTGCAACACTGAGTCAGGTGAAGGATGACAGGAACAAATGGAATGTTTATGTAGCGTGTGTGTTTGTGTGTACATGTGTGCGGCATTAATGGGTGTATTATTTGGCATGCCGACCAGGTGGAATGCTTCCTAAAGTACCTGTTTAAGTGAAGCAAACCAGGATCTACAAGCATATTTCAATTCCTCTTTTACGACTGCACGCAACACGTTCAGAAATTTAAAAAAAAACATAAAGGGCCGGAACCTAATTTTGAGATCTGTAATTTAATACAACAAAAACACACAACTATTATTAGTGCTTGTGACAATCTTTGTGGCTAAATTTCACACTGTATTTAATCTAAGTTACTACCTTCACCCTAAACCACAGCCTTTAGTTGAATCAGCGAAAGTGTCTTCTTTGTCATTTCACCTGTTACAGCATTGTGGGTCCATTTGACTTGTTTTTTTTGTTTTTGTTTTTTTTTAATAACTGCATTATATATATTTTTCCCTGTGGAGAGCTTTGATCAAAAGGGGGAAAAATATGAAGGTTTGGCCTTTCCAGAGTCCCTAATTTGCAGTGACTATTGTTGTTGGAGAATTTTGAGAAGATGAGCAGATATCTATTTATCCACAAACTATAGCTTTAATAGACGCATTGCAGTCATGTTGCATAACACCAATGAGAACTATCCAGCAAGAAGGAGACTTTTGTGTAAAATATACTGCTGTGAATTCAGCGGTGACAACCAACATGACAACTTCCGTTTGTTTATATGCTGGTGATCCGTCTTTTGACGAGCAAGCGGCAAGTTCACACTCGCTGTCTGCAGCTACGAAAGGGAATTTTGAGGCAAACGGAGACGAAACTTCAAGACAAATCATTGCATTGAACGTTACAAATTAATACAACTTAGCCGCGTAGCAGCATGTGATCTTTTTATATGCAAACAAAATTGGATGATGCTGGCGTCTATTGTCATAAAAAAATAAAGTTTAAATAAAGTTAAATTGAAATTAACCCTTTGTAGATGTGTTAGCAAGTTGCCCTCACTTCAGAGGGTCATCCTCATCCTTTTAAGGTCCAAGAACACACACACACAAACACACACAGCAGTAGATAGTCTTTAAACGTGATGACAACCACACACACCACCATTTACACTTGAACACTCAAGTATGCACTAACAGAGCAACACTATAAATATAGAAATAGTTTGGCGACAGTTGTAGGCAGGCACACGCGCACACACACACACACACACACACGCACACACACACACACACGTACGAACGAACCACAGTCTGGCCAGCTGCTTCGGAAGCAGAGGCCTTTGAATGGGAGTGACAGCTGTGGATTCCTGAGAGAGAGAGAGAGAGGGAGAGGGAGGGAGGGAGAGAGAGNAGAGAGAGAGAGAGAGAGAGAGAGAGAGAGAGATTTACCTTGTGAATTGGAGGCACAGCCATGGTTTTCAATGAAACTTTATTGAAATGGTCAATGGACAAAACCAAGTGTAGCTTGTGTTTAAACTGGTTTGGCGTACCGACTGTGACATGCTTTAAGAGCAGAGATCAGGGGCTTTAACTGTGTAGGATGGCGGATTCAATCAGGCGCTGTACGATAACACAATGCACACAATCTCTGAAAGTCGTACAGTTTCTGCCTCACTTTACTGGATGCATTTCTCTTCATGTGAGCCTCAAGTTTTACAATTCTGACAATGTCCAACACATGCTCCCTGCTGCATTACACTATAAAAAACACATTTGGTGCCACACACTTTCGTCAGCCCTAAAGTATTGAGGTTTGGTTCCCAGCCCTCAGACAGAGCTGCTAACAGTGGTGTGTGTGTGAGTGTGTGTGTGTGTGAGCAGAGCATGTGATCCTAACTGTCAGTACCAGTCTATACATAGAGATCCTGTGTCCTGTGTTGCACAAGGCTGATTTAGCAATGCTGAAGTTTTTGTTTTTTATGTGAATATACCCTCATCAACTGAAACCGTTACTCAACTTAAATAATCATCATTTTTTTCTACTCATAAAGGTCATATTTGCTGCTTAAAAACGGTAGCGAATCAAGCCACATCCACAAAAAGATTTCAAATTTGCTGTTGTCAATGCCGTGTGACTGGTTTTTCTGTGAAAATCCTGAGGATCTGATGACTTCTATGATTCCTGAAGCAGAAACAGGGGTTTGTTTTGAATAAATAGAGGAAGAGGTGCACAGTTAGCATGGCATGGCTGAAGAGACGAGCGAGCTAAACCACTTATAGAAACTCAAACTTCAGCATAGAAAATCTAAGAGAGAGACTTCCACAGTAAAAGAAATGAGATTCTTCTGGTGAAAAAAGCACACAGCATGAAAAACATTACAAACTCTTCAAATCATTATATAATGGTGATTTCATCGATACTTATCAAGCATCGGTCTAAACTGAAGTCACAATGTCAAAACTCTTTACCTAGTTCAGCGAAACAGAAGTCTGACTGTCAAACTGTGAATCATTTTTCATTGCTTTCACACAAAAATGCACTCAATGACCACCATTTATGTTCATGTAGAGAGACCTTCCCTCAACAGAAATGGAGTCTCAGATACAATATACCCACCACCTACAGTGCTGTTGTCCCTTCCAAAGAACTTTGCGGACAGGTCCTGCACCCAACCAAGGGACATTAAAAATTAGAAGTTGTAATTTATTACAAGCAGTTCCCGGATTACGAACGAGTTCCGTGCCCACGGCTGTTCGTAAGTCGGATTTGTTTGTAAGTCGGAACAGTTACATAAGGTGCGTATCTAGCGTATATATTTTAGCTTTCTATGCATAAGAAACATTAAAGAAACACTTCCAGATATCCTAAAACATCGTAAACATAGAAAGAGAGAGAGAGAGAGAGAGAGAGAGAGAGAGAGAGAATGTGTGTGAATAAAAAAAAAACATGTAGATTAACCTTACTCTCGCTCCTTGATGTCTTGCATGTTGGAAGAAGCATTCTTCTGTTGTTTTGCGCTGTAAAGTAGTGTGCCATTCATTATTATGAATCATTGTATGTAACTCGAATTTTTAATTGAATAGGCTTTATGACGGTCGTTTTGTAAGTAAGGGTTGTTCGTAAGTCGGGGACTGCCTGTATTTGAAATTTACTTATTGTTTGAAATTTGAATAATGCATTTTACATCATGCATTATTAAAAATAAATAAATATATCTATTTATTTTGAATTGAAGATTTGTTGTGATTTGACACCATAGTTACTGTAGTTACTGGAGGTTTAACATCATTTCTGACTGACGAAGCCGTCTGGATGGATGGTGAAACGTTTCAGAATTAAAAACTTGAATCCAGTTGACCTGACTGAGTTTTTATACAACATATCTACCCGCCTGGATGACTGAGAACCTTCATCAAAACATTCATTTCCCAAAATCCATGAACTCTACTCCACCACCAGCAAAACTCCAGATATCTGCTGCACATTTTTCAATTGCTAACATCTAATGCTATCTGAACTGAATGACGGCAAATTTCCTGCATTTCTGCAGTAACCATATTGAAATATATAGAAAATCTGAGCAGAATATTTACAATATAAATGAAATAATAATTATTCCAGACACAGCTGATTGTGTTTAAGCTGAAAGCCTCCCTTCCTGTCCTGTTTTTGGTGTCGTTACCAAACAGACAAAAGGTGATGGCTTTTGAATGGCTTGGTTTGGAAACGTGGATGAAGGACGACAGGTTGGAAGGGACGCTAACCCTAATGCTAACCCTCTAACCCTAACCCAGCCCTGGAATTTCAGGATTTTTTTTTTTTTAAACTTTTTGTTTTTCACAAATACAGAAAATTACAATTTAAGTAAATTGCTGCATTTCTGATTCATTCTTGTTACATACATACAGTACATACATACATACATACTTGTTACATACATGACTTTAGCACAGTCAAAGTGAAAAGCATATTCTTATTCTATAATGAAATACTGATTTATGTGAAAAATCATTTAAACTTCAAAGACAAAGATTCATTTCTGTAATGCTCCTTGTTATTAGTGTTTTTTAGGTTAGTGTGTTATGAGTGATGATGTGTGCTTTCTGCGTGAGAATTGTTGCCAGTGTTAAGGTGGAATGAGCTTATTCTGACACATGTATGAAGTCTTTTGGTGCTTTGAGTGAGTTTTGGAGGCGAGATTAACTGTTGAGCCAAGATGCATGTTGGTAAAGCAGACTGTATGAAGAGTTTTGAAAAAGTGGCTTCAGTATTGACTGATGCTTGTTAGCGATCAAAAAAAACTGTAAAGTTAGAATTCATAATTTAGAAGTACAAAGTACAGTTTAAGCTTCTCCACGTTTGTTACACTTTGTTTTATTAAGGCCCATTCAGTCCATGTACAAGTAAAACACATCAAAGGTAAACCCAGAGATGAAACACAAGTTAACTTTACTGTCAATAGATTACTTCCTGGTTTATTGTTTAATGATGAATTTGGTGTGTGTGTGTGTGTACACGTGTGTATATGTGTGTCTATGTTTTGTTAGTCATTAAACTCAGGTGTTAAGACATGTCAGTCCAGTCAGCTTTACAGTAAAGCTGTAAACTAAAGACCAGTCAGGACAGTGATTTTCAATTTTATGTGTGTGTGTGTGTGCTTGTGTATGTGTGTGTGAGAGAGAGAGAGAGAGGGGGGNGTAAAAACAGCTGCTGAACACTGGTTGTTTTGGTGTGTTTACTGTCCATCACTATGGAGAAATTACCTGCATTTACAATAACGACTGTGCAGTCTGGCCCAAGGGCACTACGGCAGCAGTGTCACAACAACAGCAGGGGGAGCAGAGGGGAGGAAGTGGGACTCTAAACTCAGCTCTTAAACAGGAAGCCGCTCTGGTTCTCTCATTGTTGTGTTTTTATAGACTTGACTTCCTGCCGGCATGACCACCCCCCCGTTACCATGGTTACACACCCTGTTGTTTATGGGATGGTCTATAAAGATCCTGCAGATGATCATCACTGGCCAAAGTGTGTGAATTTAGTGTTAATTTGCTTTGTTAAGAATCTTGTCCAGTACGTTTGCAAAAATCTTAGTTTCTGAAATTTAGAACTGTAAGCTGAAAATATTTTACAATATTTGTCTTTGCAATTATACAATTATATTCCTCCTCTTTTTATAATGCTTATTCTGCCCTCTAATAGCTACAGGCTTGTTTTGGTGCATTTTCTCATCATTTTGGCTTTAAATTGCTTTTAAAATGAATTCCAAGCATGCATTTTAAAGACGTTAAAACCTTTCAAATGCTCTATCTGCTCGGATCCTGCAGATACTTTGCTAAACACTAACTGACTCTCAGGCAACGGCGCTACTTCTGTGTGAATGAAATCAAGAAATCAACAGCTTGGCGTGGGATGGTATCAACAAACGGAGGGAAAGATAGAGAAGAAGCTAAAGAAAAGAGGATGTGGCCGACGGTAAAAGATGACTGGAGGGGAGTGGAGCTCTCCATCTAATTATAGATCCTGCTGTGAGCCGGCCGAGGCAGAAGTGCTGCTGAGGTTTTCACACTGCCGGATATTTACAAGACAAGCACGGGTATGTGCTTTCTGCTTTATTTGTTGCTTACTGTGTGTGTGTGTTTGTGTGTGTGTGTTGTACTTCTTTTGTCCTGTTTCTGTATATCTTCAGAATATGAGGCAAAACCTGTTGTCAAACTGTGTGTATGAAGCTGTGGTGTGTTTGTGATTGTGTGATCAATTGTGATAATTGAGAGAGAGAGAGAGAGAGAGAGATTAATTACATGTTAATTACATGTAAAGGAATTTTCTTGTTGGTATAAATTGACTCTATTTTCATTTGTGTTACTGTTACATATAACAACAACAGAGTGAAAGAGGTGTGTGTGTGTGTGTGTGTGTGTGTGTGTGTGTGTGTGTTTTACCTAAGAAAGCAGTCCTGNAGAGGTGTGTGTGTGTGTGTGTGTGTGTGTGTGTGTGTGTGTGTTTTACCTAAGAAAGCAGTCCTGGATGTTTATGGAAACTCAGTGAGGACTTAGGAAACTGGACACACTACATTATACATCAACCTCCTCTGTTACTCTCTCTTACACACACACACACACACACACATACCTTTGTGTTACTGTCTATTTTGAGTTGATGTGTTCGTATGGAAAAGCTGCTTGTTTGATTTACTGTCTATATAAAGTTTATAATATTTAAAGCAACGTTTAAAATGTGGAAGCATTTGATAAATGATAATTATAATTCTGATGAGTTACATTGATAAATCAGCTTACAAACCAATGACCTGTGAGGCAGCATCATTCTCAGTAAATGAGCCATAACTGCAAATACATACGTGAAAACACAGATATTTGTGGGCAATATTAATACATGTCCAAATAAGATGAAAAACAAAATTCAACTCATAAATACTCAGAGGCTAAAAAAAATTAACGTGAGGATTTACTGAGGATTTGACAAAGGCCTGGAGAGTTTCTGTTGCCACAGATAATTCTAAAATCAATTTTTACAAATTTTACAAAAATCAAAAACCAGACTTTACAAAGCGTTTAGATGAAATATGAGGCTGCTTTCAAGTGTGGAGTAAACACATCATATTAAAAATGTTTTGAGTATTTGAGTCGACCGTATTGACGTAGAGGAAGGATCAAAATGCATTTTCAGCATAAAGTCCAGGCTTTGCTTTGCTCAATCAGGAAGTGATGAATGAAAATTTTGACCATATGCAATTGTGCCAAACTGGTTTTGCATTTCTGCAGAAGTTAGTAAGAGTCCCAGCCTGAGAAATAAAACAAAACAAAACAAAAAAAAGAACCTGCTTATACAAACAAATTCTAATCATAAATTTAAACTCGAGTCTGAATTCATTTGCAAAAACACAAACTAATACTTCTCTATAGCTAAAAGTAATACTTCTCTTCTGCTCTGGAATAGCCTGCTGGAGGCCATAAGACAGGCTGACTCTGCTGATGCTTTTAAGAGGCAGCACCTTAAAGGACCATACCCTCATTTTGCATGTTTGAGCCTAATATATTCAATTTTCATACATGTAATGTTACTGACAATAATTTCCCAAAGCATACTACTGGAACAATGAATTAAAAATGTTTTTCCTACCTTCCCGACTGTCATTGATTTCAGTTCATTCTAATATGCTATTAAAATCAACTTATTGATACTTGAAACGTTCTTGGGATAGGTAATCCATCATCTTGAACAAGACGTATATTCAGGTTTTTTCAAAGTTTTGTAATTTTAGCATTTCGGCGCAATAAAAAAGTGTGGAGTGAATGTATGTCTCCACTGGGGAATATAGTCCCAAAAGAAGACCTGCATTTATCAAAAAATTTAAATGACCGTGACTTCATAATTTTGTGTAACTATTAGCAGGCGAAACATGGATTTTTAAGGTGGGTGTATCACTTGAATATTTGATTTTGAAAGATTAAGAGATTTTGNAAATACGGTTTTATCCTTAAGTCCTTATCAAGTCATGTCTCGTTCGTGATGATGGATTACCTATCCCAAGGACATTTTAAGTATCAACAAGTTGATTTTAATAGCATACCAGAATGAACTGAAACCAGTGGCGGTCTGGAAGGTAGAAAAAACATTTTGAATTCATCATTCCAGTAGTATGCTTTGGGAAATGATTGTCAGTAACGTAACATGTATGAAAATTGAATATATTAGGCTCAAACATGCAAAACGGATGGTATGGTCCTTTAAGACCCACTTTTATTCTCCGGCTCTTAATTGTGTTGAACCTGTTTTTTCTATTTTTATCTGATTTCCTGGGTTTTAAATTGTGTTTAAATGTGTCTATTTTAATCTTGCCTTATTCATATGTCTCTTGTATGTACATGTCTGTCTTTGTGAAGCACTTTGGTGCAAAAAACCTGTTTGCTTTTAAAATGATATATAAATGAAATAAACTTGAAACTTGAGCTTAATATTATGTATTCTAGCCAACATAAATAAATTGCTGGTTAATTTATTTAGATTTATTTTTAGATTAACCCAACAGCAGTTTGATTGATATTACCAGGAATGCATGATTGTTATAATTTTCATTTTTGCTAAAGAACTCTTTAGCAAAAATGACCCATTTTCAATGCATGTTTTCAGAAACGTTCCTGAAAGAGACGATCAGAGCGCCTTGCTGCAATGTAAAAAAGGATTCATTTGTTTTGAGATAAATATAACTTGGATATTTTTGCACGAAACTTAAATTACTCGTTAAAAATCAACAGCTGGGTCGTGACCCCAAGAGAAAAGTTTTGCCTGCTGAGCTATAATTTCTGCTTATTTTATCTTAGGAAATATCAGGCGTCTCCTCGCTAAACAACAGCCAAACCTGATGCTTTGACTCCGCGCTTGTTCGCTCCAGATGAAAAAGAAACTGTTTTCCTTGGCAGAAAGCTGGAAAGACACGCTGCACACTTAGATCAGTGATTCTTTGGAACGAAGACCCACACACACACACACACACACACACACACACACACACCCACCCACACCCACACAGATGTAGCGTCAAGTCTTCCAAGTCTGTGTATTTCTGTGGAATTGGAATTAACTGGAAATACACATGTACGCCTTTTATTGTGGAGTACAAAGAGAGAGGGAAGAAAGGAAAAGTGTCAGGTTGCTTCTGCAGCTTGTCCCATGCAACAAAATCTTTTCCGTGCACGTGCGCGCACACACACACACACACACACACACACACACACACACACACACACACACACAAAGGTATTCTCGTTAATCCATCTCATAAATCATCACATTCACAGCGGTGTTGCCTTTATTGCATTTTACGCATCATATAATCGTTGGCGATCTCTGAGACACACACATGCACACACACAAACACACACACATGCATGGGGAATATAACCCAGACGCTTGTCTCACCAGGCCAGAAGAGAAAAGTTCTTGGATGGAGGGAGAGATGGAGATGTAGCAGCCACCCTGACCTCTCCCCAGTCTCCATCTCCCTTTTCTCTGTTTTTATCCCTCTTTCTCCTCTCCTCCTTTCCTCTTGACCTCCTCTCCTCACATTCCTCTCATCACATCATCACTTTATTTCCTCATTTTTCATCTCACAAATGCTTTTATGACTTTTCCGCACCTTTAAAGGCCTTGAATTTACGTCCAAAACTCCAACCTTTTTTTTTTTTTTTTTTNTTTTTTTTTTTTTTTTTGGTGCATTAGGCAAACCTGCATATTGTGAGGTAATAACGGCTTTACTTCCTTTCAGAGACGCTGCTGCTGCTGGTAAAACGTGATTTAAATACACACGGTACAGTCAAAACACAAGAACCTGAAGCTAAATTTGGATATGCAACCAGACACAAAGTGGCTGCTGAGATAGATGTTGACTTTGTACAGTGTGTGTGTGTGTGTGTCGTGGCACTATGTTGGCTGTCAGCCCTCCCTCAGTGTGTTTCTGCAGGCTGTTACAGATTGTTGACCCACTCGCCTCTCCTGTCCTCTGTTTCTCTTCTCTTTGTTTTTCCTTTAGTATGTTTTGTTTTGTTTTCTCTTTTTTTTTCTTCTTTCTATTTTTACTTCTTTTTTATTATGTCCCGTCGCATTGCTTTTATCTCCCGTTTTTAACATTGTCCACTCTGAGATGGAACTGAGGGAATGAGAGGTAGAGGAAGATGGTCGGAATGAGAGAGAGAGAGAGAGAGAGANAACAGACAGGATGTGTGTATGTGAGAGAGAGAGAGAGAGAGAGAGAGAGATGAGGGAGAAAGGGGTAGTGGGGAGAAACAAGGGAGAGACAAGAAGAGAGGGAAAGGAAGAGGAATGAGTGGAGTGGAGGGTGAGAAAGGGAGGAGAGGGAGACAGAGAAGGGGGTGAGAGGAGAAGGAGGAGAGGGAGTGGGAGAGGAGAAAGAGCGAGCGAGAGAAAGAATCTGTGTGTGTGAGAGAGAGAGAGAGAGAGAGAGAGAGAGAGAGATTTACATCCTGGTTTTACCTGTTAAACCAGTCTATCCTGACATGGCAGAACTCAAGTTCAGAACAAATGAAAATAGAAAACAGTGGGATGGCCTGGAGGATTAACACCCCCCCCCNACACACACACACACACACACACACACACACACACACACACCTCCCCCACCTCCAGTCTGTCTGTCCCAATCACCATATACATTATACATATACATATTTTACTTTCTCTGTACCTGTGGAGGTATTCTCATGAATCATCACACCGCCTTTATTACATTATATACATCATATAGTGTCATTGGCGACACATGACAAATACACACACACACACACACACCACCACTACCACCACCAAAAGTCATGTATTTCTAAGATAAAATACAATAATCTGATGATATTAATTTTAAACACGGTCGACATGAGATGAAGACATCTTTAAGATGTTTACGGATAAAATAAAATACAAGTAAATATATCAATAAGAACACCATATACATTTTATAAATGTTATACCAGAGTTATAATATAATCGTCAAACTGGGGAATTCTGATAATTCTGCCATGTATATGCTTACATGCATTTTTGCCTTTATCCCAGTACAGACAAATCATCTGTGTAAACATACTATGTGTGTGTTGATTATTGGATTATTGGAATCAGCTGGTGTGTGTGTGTGTGTTTTTTTTTTTTTTTTTTTNTTTTTTTTTTTTTTTTTGTTTTTTTTTTTCCAGATATGACACATAATGTCAAATGTACATATGCCATTCTCAATCATGGTCTTATTCGTTTCTTGTTCAATACTGTCTAAACTAATGCAGTTTTGAGGACCAATCTGCTTAGATATCACTGCTGCCTTGTTTAAATAAAGAACTGTAGCAGTCAGATCAATAAAGCAAAATTGCATTAAAGGACCATACCGTCTATTTTGCATGTTTGAAAATATTGAAAATATTCAATTTTCATTCATGTTGCGTTACTGACAATCATTTCCCAAAGGCTAAAACCATATTTCAGCTTTCCTGATATTTTGCAAAATCTCTGAATCTTTCAAAATCAAATATTCAANCCATATTTCAGCTTTCCTGATATTTTGCAAAATCTCTGAATCTTTCAAAATCAAATATTCAAGTGACACACCTACCTTAAAAATCAATGTTTCACCTGCTAATAGTTACGCAAAATTATGAAGTCACAGTCCTTTAAATTTTTCCATAAATGCAGGTCTTCTTTATATTCTTCTTTATATTATATTCCCCGTTGGAGACATACATTCACTCCGCACCTTTTATTGCATTTAAATGCTAAAATTACGAAACTTTAAAAAAAAACAAAAAAAACAACTGAAGTCATGTCTCGTTCGTGATGATGGATTACCTATCCCAAGGACATTTTAAGTATCAACAAGTTGATTTTAATAGCATACCAGAATGAACTGAAACCAGTGGCGGTCTGGAAGGTAGAAAAAACATTTTGAATTCATCATTCCAGTAGTATGCTTTGGGAAATGATTGTCAGTAACGTTACTGTATGAAAAATGAATGTATTAGACTCAAACATGCAAAATGGCCAGTATGGCCCTTTAACTCTTCCTCCTCCTCCTGTTATTATTATTATTATTATTTGACTTTACTGACACTTGTAGACTTTGTCGAGCCAATCTCTTCACGCCATCTTTCTGACGCTCTCACGAGGATTTGTTGCTTACATGCATGCGTGTACAAGTGTGTGCTTGCTTTTTGTGTGTGTGTTTGTGTGTGTGTGTGTGTGTGTGTGTCTGTGCGTGTGTGTGTGTCTGTGCGTGTTATTCCAGCACATGCCTCCCCAGCTCTGTATGCCAAAGAAAACGGTGCTATTTAAATCAAACCAACAACCACAGGGTAAAGATTTGTTTTTCTGCTGTGAGTCGGACATAATGAACACCAACGGGATTTGATTCTTTGGGAAAGCGGGTTCTTCTCTACGCGTTTCTCAGCCAGGCGAAGAGAAGCCAGAGGTGTTTGTTCAGGGATTAAGAGGCTCAGATGTTTAACTGCCGGACTTAAGCTGTCATTTCATTCTAATTTATTCTACAAATGCAATTCAATTGTTATTTTATATATATATTTTTTAGAAGGATATTTTTAAGTAGAAGGATTCAAACTTGGATTTGCTAAATGATGATTCCACACACAACGTGCTAATTTTATACCAAATCCACTGACTCTGAAGTAACCAAAAGTATAAAAAGCAAACAGGCCAGACACAAGTATTACATTCTGTTCTTTTATTCTTCTTCTCTTCTTTTCTTGAATCTGTCTGTTTTGCTGATTGTTCTTTCATTTACTGTATATATTATAAGCTGATCTCGAGTATAAGCCGACCCCTGATTTTGACCTGCAAATTTAGATTTTTAAAGAAACCTGCATCTAAGCCGACCCCCTGATGTTGTCCCATCAATTTATTTGTTTAGCAAAATTACCTATTTTTCTGAGAATTGTCGTAGTATTCCTGTGATTTTCTGAAAATAATCCACGTACCGTAACTGGTAAACAGCTGATTACTGTAAGTGACATTAGCTAACATTCAGTTTTCCGGACTCCTCTTCCTCATCTGAATCCACTGATGAAGGTAAGGAAAGCTTTACAAATGAGCTATAATTATCACGGCGCTTATTTAGCTTATTTAG